>JAOWMA010000191.1:0-99312 GCA_025962755.1 Colletotrichum tropicicola | reverse complement strand
TATTACTCTTATTAATAGAAAGAAATAGACTAAATATCCTTAAGGATTTTTAAATGAGAAGTAATAATACTACTTAAATAAAAAGTTTACTTATAGAGATAGTAATACTAATAATTATTATATAATAAATATATATAGAATAAATCTATAAATACCTTTAAGTATTAATTTCTATAGTTTAGATATATTTAGTAATATTATTATTATTATTTTTATTAAGTTTAGAAACTTCTCACTAAGGTGGCGAGATAATAACTTCTACGTTTCGTAGCGATAAGGCTGGGATACCCTTGCTACGTGACAGGAGCTTTGTGGTCCGGGGAGGTCTGTCAGGAACGACTCGTATGCTATTATGGACATGGCGGTTGGGAAGTCGTTGAAGTTGGCTCCGTCGGGGCCGATGACCGTCTGGGTGTAGTTGGACGGCGGAGGCCCGGCGAACGACATTGGCGAGCTGCTATAGAGTTCCGTTACGTCGTCACGCCCAACAAAGACTTGGTTGGGAACGCTGTTGTTAGCACCGAAGGCACCGTCAAAGACGTGGTCTTGGACGTAAGCCAGCGGGAACGCATCGTCTGGCGGGGCGTTCCATGACTTTTGGCCGTGGACTAGAGTATGGTAGTAGAGATACTCCTTGTGCCTCAAGCCGGACCGGCGGCGGACGACAGCTAGCTGCTTCGGAAACGACAAAGGTTGGTAGCCCTGGACATCGCTCACCCCGAGAACGACAAGGAGGCCTACAGTGAGTAATCGAACCATCGTGATTCTGTGACAGCTGCTAGCCGTCGCGTTGATAACCACAACCTGGGACTTGGACTGATGCCACTAAAAGAGGGGGAAATCGTGCTCAAGTAGGTCCTTGGACCTTCGTGGGAGCCCCCCTCCCCAAGCCGGCGGCCCCTCGACAAAGACCCGGAACGCGGTGGGGGCAGATGTGGTTCATATTCACCAACCTAGCTGATGGAGAGGCGATTGAGCCATCGAATATCGAATACAACGTACGTCACAGCTTATTCTCAGACAATACCAACGATGAGATGATTCAATGCGTCCAATCAATCCACGAATACCAGCTACCGCCCTCATTTAGCTCTACTCCCGATAGCGGTGCCGTGATCCGGGAAGTGGGCGGTCGTAATGTGACTGCAGAATTAAAGACTGAACTCTAATCTAGCCGGGCCACTGTTGAACTCGAGGATGCAATGCAACGGGATTCAGTCCCGATCTACTCGGGCTGCAGACCCGGGAGCCTGTCTGTTGCCCTCGAGTGGTTTTCCTGGTTGACTCGCCGTGTATGGGATCAGCTGCAGCCGACTTTGGCGCTTCAGTACGTCAAAGACAAACAGGCTCGCTTAAAATCAACTGCTTACATGGATGGATTCAGTCTTTTGTAATACCTACGGTTTGCGGGCGTAGATTATCCTCAAAGTTCTGACGGAAATCCGCCGCCGCCCGGATGCCGCATGCGCGTGTCTTTTGTTCTGTGAGTTTCACGGTATGGTTGGCAACGAGACTGAATGAGAATCGACTGAATTGGGTATATCTAACGCCTCTGCTTCCGTTCCATCCAAAAAGCCCACGTTCTAAGAATCCATTATAGCTTCTAAGACAACAGCGTAACATCGCCAACCACGGGCCTGTGGTCGCTGATGAGCATGCCGTTGACGTTGTTGTTCAAGATCTCGTAGCGCTGGACCGAGTACTTCTTCGCGTTCTTGGGACCGAGCCAGATGAAGTCAATACGGCTCCCCTGCCTGCTGGTGTCAAAGGTGGTGTACGTCAGCTGGTTCGTCCCGGCCCGCTGGTCAGGCGTCGCCAGGTTGTACAGTTCCTCGACGAAGCCAAGGCCCGAGAGCGTCTTGTACGCGTCGCCGTTGGGGTCCGAGTTGAAGTCGCCCGTCAGCGACACGCCCAGGGGCCCGTAGGTGGCCTGCACGGCCTGGATCTTGGACACGGCGACCTTGATGCCCTCGCTGCGGGCCTGCGAGCTGACATTGTCGAGATGCGTGTTGGCGTGGATGAACTTCTTGCCCGAGGCGATGTGCTCGAACACGGCGATGGTGACGATGCGCTTGCTGCCGGCGCCCCAGCCGAACGAGGCCTGGTCCGGCGTGGGCGAGAGCCACTTGACCTCCTGATGCACGAGCTTGAGCGCGTCGGTGCGGTAGAAGATCGGGTTGTACTCGCCGGCCTTCTTGCCGTCGTCGCGGCCGACGCCGATGTGCGCCCAGCCGGAGCCCAGCCCGTTCTGGATGTCGTTGAGCTGGTTGTCGAGGACTTCCTGCAGGCCGATGACGGTGACGGCGTCCTTGGGCGCGCCGGAGGCCGCGTTCTTGAGGGCGTCGATGACGTGCGGCTGGCGGCAGCGGTCCTTGGAGATGCCGCAGAAGAGATCCCACCACGGCTTCTCGCCCGACTCGCGAGAGCCGGCGTCGTATCGGATGTTGAAAGAGACGACACGGACGGGCAGGCCCTGTGCAAGAGCCGCCTCGGCGAGTAGGATGGGCGCGAGGAGAGTCTTGAGCTGCATCTTGAACGGGGTCAGAAAAGAGTGACTGATGTCGAACGAACGAAGGACCTGGTGGTGACCACACAAACCACTGCCGCATTGGCACGAACAGATCCTATTTATGTTGGCCACACAAGGCGACCTCTCGAATGGCAATACCGAGACCCTTCAGCCCAATAAGGCAGTTGAGCAATAACATTGACCGGGGTCCCCTCTCGTCGTCAATATCCTGCGGGGTTTTGGCCCCCTAACGACCACTAGACCGGCACGTGGGTAGCATCCCGGCTACATTCGACTCTGAGACGCGGATCTGTTATGCGGATAGGGGTTGAATGGCCGCCTTTCATCCAACCACGCGGATGGTACCCTGGGGCTCGTTACGGACGCATGCCGTTCCTGGTCAGGATGGGTGGGCGCAGGTAACCTTAACGGAGAGTCTGATAAGAACCCAAGCCACTGCGGCCTCTGTGTCCGATGGGGGCCGAGTCAGTGTATTCTTTTTTGGGGACTACCGAGTCCCGTCAAGCGGTAAAGAATGGATGAACCAATTTCCAGGTTGTCATTTGGTTATATTTTAATACCATTACCTATTGCGCAACATAGAGACTCCCATTTGTGCACACCTAATAGATTCTACATAAAGTGTTTGCTGGCCTTGTTTGTGGCACGAAAGAGAGAAGGTATAGTTCCAGTCCAATTCCTGCCCACCCATGTGAGACTCTCGAGTCCTAGCGGCACTACCACTCAATAATGGCTGGCCTGACACTCTGCGGGAAATAGAAAACCTCATCCGGATCAACGGCTGCCTTAATGTTTTGCAACCTAGAGAGGCTATCGCCCCAATATCTCACCTGTGCTTCATCCTGTCCCATGTTCGGATCCGGGTAGTTGAAGTACATTCCAATCTCTTCCGGTCTCATGCCGGCAGTAGTGTTCGCGACAAACCCACCGACAAACGAGAAACCATCTTTGGGATAGGTCGCCGACAGGTCGACGCGGTCATAGAACTGGTACAGCAGCAGCTTGTTGCGGTGCGCATACGAGGAGGATGATGCTGCCATCTCGGTGATGGCAGAGTTTTTGCCGCCGTGAAAGTCAACCTGCACGTACCAATCTCGATTCAGAGACTTGCCGATGCTGTACCAATAGCTGACGAACGACTCGACCTGCGAGTCAGACAGCTTGTCTGTATACAGACTTGACGAGTAAAAGTTCTCTTGCTGTACTCCAGTCAGCCAAGTTTCTGTCATTCAATCGGAGCAACACTCGCCTTCTTGTATGCATCTTTTTGATCTAGCGCCAGACCGTTGCCAAAGTGCTGCAAGTTGCCAAACCAGTCGGTGGTCTGCGACGTAACTAAGCGCCCTCCTACTTTGGCCAGCAACGGGTCAAGGACTGCTTGCAGGCCTCTCTTGTCCCCATAAAACATTCCCTCAAGATTGGTGAATCGCGGCGTGATGAACAGACGCATGTTCAGCTCTCTGGGCATCTCATGCTCAATCCAGTTTTGCAATGTTTTGAACCCCTCGACGGCCTTTTGCGCGTCCCATTGCAGAGTTGCTAAAAAATTTGTCGCCTGCCCAGGCGCGTCGAATGTCTTGAAGTAAAATTCGGAGACCACCCCGAGGGAGCTGCCGGCGCCCTTCAAAGCCCAGAATAGCTCCGGGTTCTCCGTCTCAGAGGCCGTAACAACGGTGCTGTTTGCAAGAACGACTCTGGCCCCGACCAGCCAGTCGAGAGCGAGCCCCTTGGTGTGGGAACTCATGCCGTAACCACCATGCAGAACATGGCCACCGACGCCCACACTGTTTGGCGTTAGACCCGACGACACCAAAGTTCCTCGGGTCAACCTACCCAGGACATGTCCCGTGACTAATTGCCTTGCCGCCTTGCTTGTAAAGCTCGCTCGCAACATGACCCAGCCGAGAACCGCCTTGCACAGTCGCAATACCGGTGGCGTTCTCGAGAGTGACGTTGTACATGTGGTCGAGCTCCAGCATCAGATGGCCATCCTCGCCGCCGAAGCCAAAGTTAGCGTAGCTGTGGCCGCCGCATTTGGGGGTCACTTTGACACCGTTGTCTCGGCCGCACTTCACCGCGGCTTGGATGTGTTCCGTTGTGACTGGGACCGCGATGGAGGCGGGTACGAAGGGGATTCTGATGTTGAATGGGGCGCTGTCGGTATTCCATTGCGGGCCTCCTTTCTTGTTGTATGGGACACCGGCAGCCGCAAGACAGTCGTCTAAAACTGCTTTCTTGCTTATCGGTGATGACAGAGCAAGTGTCAGTATGGCCAGCAGGCCCAATGTGCTGGTTCTGAGCATTTTCAGTCTTGCGGTGATGCCACATGGACTTTTGTCAGAGCCTCCTGCGGCAAGCGGAAGCCCGCGGTAGTTATACGGAAGTCGAACATTATCATTAATTGGGTGCTAGGAGTATCAAAGGTGCTGATCCGAACCGGAGAAGGCCTCGGACGCGGACATCGGTTGGTGACGAATATGTTTTGATGAGGGTGGCATCGTATGAAGGTCTGACAATTTATTTATTATGTATCGAGCTGTATGGTTCCATCGTTCTATCTCGGCTATATAAGAAATGGTAGGCGATCCGGAGGTCGACATTCAACGCCTCGAATGCCCTAAAGATTACCACTTTTCATTTAGAATAGGCATCATACGCGACCATTTCATGGAGCACCCGTTCGATTGTCTAGCCACAAATAAAGCCGCTGACTGATTCGTGTGCGAGTGGTAAGCGCAGTTAATTGAACTGATCTTATTTTCCCCCATCAAGTTTAGTTCGTTGCTCTTCATAACTCGTCACACAATGGAAAATGACCAGCTGGATTATTTTTCCAAAACGACGTCACCTCGTCGGACGGTAACAGGTGAGTAAAACAAGTAATGAGCTGATGATTATTATCATTCGAGGAACAGCGGATTTTTAATATAGGCTTCAGCCTAAATCTGCAGGATGAACCCAACCCACAGATGCGGAAGTAAACTCATTCAAGGGCTTCGTCACATAACACACTGCTCGTAACTTACTGAGCCGAGATCTGCAATTAGCCGCCGTTCCCAAATCAAGTCTGCGGGACTGAGCTCCGAGACATTACCGTTCATCAGGTTCGGAAGATACGCAGCAGATCTAGTGAGAGTCAACGGGTGGGTACATACTTTGCCTGAAATTGACTTCCCGATGTTGCAAGGCAGAGAAGAATACGTTTTTTTGAAGGACATTAACCGCTTCCATTAGCCAAGACAAGCTATTCACGTTTCAAAACTTCGAACAGATCCCATCAAGACGTCCAAATACACCAAGATCATCGCTTGTCGCCTGTTCCTCCGAGTACTATCAAAATGGCGATTGCGAATATTGTTCTATGCCTCTTGAGCGCCTTCATCAACGCCAAAGCGGCTATCCTGCTAGCATCACACTACAGCGGCCAGCTCTTCACCCTAGAGCTGTCGTCCACGAACCAGCTGTCCGTCGCGAAGTCTGTCAGCTCTGGTAACCGAATGCCAGCATGGCTCGACCTAGACTCCGCTTCGAAGACGCTATACGTCCCTGACGAGGTTCAATGGGGCCAACCATTGCTGAAAAGTTTTGCGGTTGCCGCCGATGGAACAGTGACCCCGAACGGCCAGGTGCAGACTCCCGGTGGCGAGCTACATAGCACACTGTACCGAGACCGGAGTGGGAATATGTACATCGCATTGGCTCAGTAGTAGGCTTACCATTGTCTCGCTACTGATATCCTCCTGCCGCCTTTACTAACGCCATCTGTTTGACTATCAAGTGATGCATCGACAATCTCGACGTACGCTCTTCCACTCAGCGGAACGGGACAAGCTCTGCAGAAACTGTCGTTCACAATGCCTCGAACCGGTCCTGTGCCCTCCCGCCAGAACAAGCCGCATCCGCATTCAGTCTTTACGGACCCTTCTGGACGGTATCTGCTCTCTGCCGATCTGGGGGCCGACCTCATCCGCGTTTTAAGTATCAGCTCAACGGGCAGCCTGGCAGAATGTCCCTCTGCTGCGACAGGGCCGGGCGACGGACCTCGTCATGGCGCGTTCTGGACTCGGAACAATACGACACTCCTCTTCACCGTCAATGAGCTCTCGAATTCAATCACATCTTGGTCCGTCACGTATCCCACGTCTGGATGTCTGATTCTTTTGAAAAGGCAAACCATTTCCACCTTTCCTGCCGGGAAGGCTGCCCCGTCGGGTTCCAAGGCCGCAGAAATCCGCGTCAAGGACAATTTCGTCTACGCGTCCAACAGGAACGATCGCTCATTTGGCCCCCAGGAAGACTCCATCGCAGCCTACTCCATTGACGCCTCAACAGGCGACTTGGCGTTCCTGGAGACAACGAGCGCTTTCTCTTTTTTACCCCGAACCTTCGCTGTCAATCAGGCTGGAAACCTAATCGCAGTGGGCGGACAGACCAGCGCCAATGTCGCGGTGGTGGAGCGGAACGTAGTCACAGGGAGGCTGGTATCTCTGCGACAAGCTCATAAAAGAAAACACGCTGTTGGTCAAATCCTCTGTCCATCAAAACACGAAACTACTTCTTCCTGCAGAGTCTATTTGCGTAGTCAACAACGGTCCAGTCTTCGCTGCCCGGCGTTGACCAGGAGAAGAATACCCCGTTCGGATCCCACTTCTTCTTGGTCGCAGCCAGCGTGGGATAGACCGGACCCCAGAAAGCATCCTGCCAGTTCTTCATGAAGGCGTAATTCTGTCATGGTCAGCATGAGAAATCCATGTTGGGTATGCTGGACCCGGGCCAGCGGGCTACTCACCTCGTTCACGTACGCCAGTCCGTTGGGCGCAGCCCGCTTGAACTTTTCGGTGATTGTGTTCACCATCAAGTCGTTCAGGGCCAGCTTCTGGGCCCAGGTCGCGTCGAGGGCCTGCGGGAGAATGGCCATCGTCCGCATGGTTGCGCCCCTCCATCTCGGATGAGTGGCGCTCTCGGACTTCTTCACCTTGTATCCCGGGTCGAAGAAATGGCTAATGACAATTCCGAATTGGTTGGGCGCTGGAGCGAGGGCGAGTTGGATCGCATCGGCGATGGCGGGCTGATTGTTCTTCATGTCCTCATGGGTAAACACCCAACCGCCAGTGAGACCGTTCTGGGCAGCAGCCTCGGGCTCGAAGATGTCGTGGAATAGGTCATAGTAGTTGGGATACTCTTTGACGCCAAAGTCGTATGGGATTCGCTCGGCGTCGAGATACGAAAGAAGCGGCTGCATGATGGCTTTGAGCTCCTTGGTGGTCTTGTTCATGCCCATGATCGGCTGCACATGCAGTGCGCCACCGATGGCAGGGGGATATAGTTCGTAGATTCCATACAAGCCGTTGTCGACCATCTGATTACCCAGTTCGTGAAGTTTGTCGACAGCCTTGGTAACCTGGTTGAAATTGGCTCCGATGGTAGCGTTGACGTTGAGGTAAAGACCGGCGCCAGGGGTAGTGTCGGGGTGCGTCTTCAAGGTGACCGACAAGACAACGGCGTAGTTGCCAGGACCGCCACCCTTGAGGGCATAGTACAGATCGGAGTTCGTCTTGGAGTTGACGGTGACGAAGTCACCCGATGCAGTGAGGACATCGAAGGATAGAGCATTGTCCGCACCGAAACCATACAGTCCACTCAATGGACCATGGCCACCTCCGCCGAGAAAGCCCCCTGCAACACCAACAGTCTGTTGTGACATATTAGCAACGGAATAAGTGGCTATCCTGGTCGAGTCGAGTGAGAAGTACCTCGCATTCCCCCATCAAAACGTTCTGCGGTGGGTTTCGCAGATGGGCAGCCTCAGATATCTCGTATCCCTGAACGCCGGCGCCGATGGTGATAGCCGGTCCCTTGTAGTCCCCCGGGCCCTTGTACTTGTCCACGAACGCGAGGTCTTTGAAGTTGTGCGTGTTGATGGCCAACGACCCAGCACCTGCACTACGCCCCTCAAAGTCGTGGCCCGTATTACGGATGACCAGACGCAAGTTCCGCGATCTCGCGAAGTCGACGCCGGCTTTGATGTGTTCTTTCGTCTTGGCGACGATTACATACTCGGGGTAGTTTCCGAGGGAGCATGTCTTGGTAGGATCTGTCGTAAGCTCGCAAGTGTTGTTGCTTCCCCAGGTCCAGAGCTGCGACGCTGGCTGGGAGATTCTGGAAGCTCACCGTTAGCAACGACAACTCCCCTGCCCATTAATCGGTGCCGGTGTCCAAGGGTATACTCACTGCCATCTCTCATCCGTCCACTTAGCAGTTGCTTCTGCACATTTTGCAGCGTCGTAGGTGGAGACATCGCGGTACCGGTTGTAGCAGACCGCTGCGGGAGGAATATGTCTGACGAGATTGCCTCCGACGGTAGTGTTGAGGTTGTTCCAAGCGTTCGTCTTGGGCCAACAGTTGTCGGCAGGTGAGCACTTACACTCGTAGCTCTTGCCGTTCTCCTGATACGGCACGAGCTTGGAGGTGTACACAGCCCTGACAGCCAGTGAAAGAGCGCAAATAAGCACGAGGTTTGCGAGCGATACGCGTCCCATTTTTCCGGATGTTGAAGCTCGAGAATCGACTTGGTCGCCAGAGTATGAGTATAGGTTGGTTCGGGATGACGACGATGTCGATGACCCCAGAGGGCTCCGTAGTATCGTACTGCTCGTAGCCATTTTGTATTGATCAGGCTCGACACCTGACGACACTAGTCTCTCGTTGTGGTTGACGAGCAGTAAGCCACCAGCGCAACTCCCTCGAAAAGGTGCACACGATTATCGACTAGTTGCATGGACTAGGTCGTACTGCAGCAAGGGCTAGATATTATGGTGGCGGAAGGGAGAGTGGACATGAGGCCTACGCTAGTTCTTGAAAGAAGGCAGAAAGGGTTTTGGCGCGTCTAGACCGGCGGTAAGTTATCAGGGGTGTCACATCGAATCGCCCATCGAGTTCCCTATATTCAGCCACAAGACCGGCGGGAAGATCTTCGTCGCTGGAGGGGCAGCCGGACGGCAAGCTAGGCTACGTAGCCACTTGGCGCTTGTAGTTCCATTGACGGCGCGCTGCAAGCCTAGATCAGGCGATGATTCGGGGTTTGCAACTGCGAACACTAAGCAGACAGCAAAGGCCGTGGCAACGTGCCGAGAAAGAAGTTGGGGTACAGATTTAGTGTTGTCGGATACATGCAAGCTCACAGGAAAACCAAACCCGCCAGTCTGGAGTCTTGGACTGTTCATGGGGGATTAAGTCTGCGTCTATTGCATGCCGGGGGCAACTCCCAGCCAGGGATATGCTGACCAGGGAGACGAAGACACATCACGAGCAAGGGGCTGAAGAGTCAATGTCAATAGTGGGCGGTTTGTGGAGAAACACCGTCCTGCCGGCGTCAGTTGCGGCAGAGGCGATGGACTCTGGAAGCCGACTGACCGGCACCAACAGTCGAAGAACGTCTCGCCGAGGCTGGGGATTTCCATCCGAAGTTTCCAAAAGCTTGGGGCATGCGTTGCCACCTTCGTGCATGAGTGCCGGCGGCTCGGCGGTCATCCAATGACTCCAACCAGCATTAGCGGCACCCAATTCAAAAGCAGACGGCACAGCGCCGACCGGGCCTGATGTGGGGGAATATCAACAATCCTGGGCCGGCAGCTCGTCTGTCCGGGTCGAGAGAAGTCAACTCAACTCCAAAACAGGGTCCCGATCAGGGAATGTTGACGCCGGAAATCCCGACCGATCAAATGACAACATAGGTTCTAAGAAGGCGGGTTAGCCGCACTTGCGGCTTCAAAACTGGCTCGCCTAGACAGCTGTTGGCACGGCCCGAGGCCAGCGCGACAAAGAGTTGTCAACGGCCAAGAAGCCGTGGCAATCAAATGGAGGGCGCAACAAATGGGCTTCAGACTAGTAGCAGGCCGTTTCCCCAACCATGCAACCGAAGAATGCCGTCGGGAGCTAACCAGGCTCGGCAAGCCTTTACTATTTTGCCTCAATTCGTGTCATCGAAGTCTGGGGTTTTCGCATCATGCCCGTCAGCTGAATAGTAGTACCGAGAATATGCGCGCAGGCAACCTCGAAGCGGCAGCCAACCGCCGAGCAGGTGAAACGGCTTCTCCCTCCAAGGTTCGCCGATTGTGGTCCCTCCTCCTCAGCTGACTCAGGATTTGATGTGCGAGCAGGGCAGGTTAGTCAAGGAACTCTGGGTATTGAGTCGTCCCAGCAACCATGCGTGGCTGGCCAGGGCGCCGATCTGAATCTAACGGCCGTGTGTCAAACGGCCGTACGCCGTTGTGGCTGAGAAACGCCGTGGACGCCGGCGCAGAAGCCAAAACTAGACCCGTCACGCGTCAGACTCGTACTCGGAAAACTCTCGACTACACGCCGTGATGGGCGCTTGCCGACCCTCATACTCCAGGAAAAGCCTCGCTTCGAAGGAACACGACGCAGACACCAGTACAGTTGAGGCGGCGGATGGTGCCTATTCTTTCACCAGCCCTTCCTTGGCTTTCGTCATTGACTCTTGAATTGACCTTTGGGGGGGCATTCGGCAGAATCACGCATCAAATGAAGGTCTTCGGCAGTCTGGTGCCGGTCTTTTCTCGACTAGCAGCCATGTCTCCCCCACACGCATAACTTGTGCTGACGCACCCCTCAAACAACTAGGTTGCAGTTGAATCACCATAATACCGACCCACGAGTGCCCCCAGCCTAAGAAGCTGTGATGGATACGACTGATCATTCCTTTCGTTACTCATGTTTCTCTGCGACCAAGTTTAGCATCTACTATCGAGTCATTAGTCTTGAAGGCAATTTGGAAATAACCTGTTTCCTGCAGTCAAGACGAACTGGTAAGTCTTTGGCGGAGAGTAGGCAGGGTGCCGATGAATACGCTCACTGCCTGAGATCGGCTGTACGCCGGCGAGCACAGGTCAATACGGATGGATTATTAGCCTCCGTAGTTTTTAATACCCCTGGTCCAGACCTTGGTCTCGGGGGGATTGGCTTTCAAAGAACCATGGTCGTGCATTGGACTTCCGAAGCAGCTAGAGCTCTCACGCTTCCAGTCATGCAATGTACCCTTGTAATCAGGCAGTCCACTTCGTTAATAAGTATCGTCCAGTCAAAATGATATGTGATGCAGATAATGACCCAAATAGGTGGTATCACAATCATAATACCGAAGACCGAGTTGAGATCTGCGCACCTCACACGAGGCTGGTTGCCTCCATTGATTTGATGTCCCGCGCTCTCCAAGTCAGACCTTGCCAGTCCAAGATACTCATAGAACCTTTCCAGACGCTCCTCGGCTGTTATATTCGAGAAGGGAACGTCTGCCTGGTTTCCCATCTGGTGTCTGAACGACGCCCCATCAGGCTTCCCTTTGTCAACCGAATGCTTCCCTAGCAACAGAACGATGTTCTTCAGGAACTATAGCACTGTATTTAGCTGCTGGCCACCCGTATTCTGCTAGCTCGCAGAGGGCGTGGTCCCAGGGCTAAGAGTAAAGGGATCATACAGAACCGCACGACAACAACGCATACACTGCCCAAGAGAGACAGGTCAAAGGAGGTGAAGATTCCACTACCTGAGAACCTAGGGGACTATTTCTCAAACATGGATCGCCGAGGACCTTATTACCAGTATGACGAATGAAATGTGTTGTGGAATGAGTTAAATTAGTCATGGAGGATCTTAAAGAGCCAACAAGGGGAAGTTGGCATCGGTAAGGAAATCAAAAAAAACCACCTTTGTCTCCGGACTGTTTGAGAATCTGCAGGAACTCTCGCTGAGGCCTGTTTACTCTAACCTCTCCAGCTCGAAACTGGCCCACTTAGTCACATAACACATGTTGCAATGCAAGGTTTGGTATTTGAGGTCGAGTAGGGACGTAGTTTGTTTGGAGTGTTGACTAGCATGGCCACCAGCAGGAGCAATTTGGGTTCTTGGCCCATGAATATAATGTCTAAAAAGCTCATCAAGTGCGGCCCATCGAATTCGAAGTTCGTAATATTATTGATGTCAATTACAAGACTCCAGCCATACCTTGAGTTAGATGGGCAAATACGAATCGCGAATAAGTATCTAAGGGTACTATTAGTGCTGAACTAGTAGTTCACCGAGGCATATATGAAGAGGAAGCGAGACACAAGGTTGCCAAGATAACCCATTGACAGGGGCTGGCGGTAGTGAACTTGTGGTATTGATTCGGACGTGATTAAAGGATCATTCTGGTCAATTTTGCTAAAGTCGTGGCTCTAGACAATTGCCGACGGTGATTTCGTTCATCCATTTCGATCAGGATGCTACGTAATAGTCCTCGAGTGTTAAGGTTGGCCTCTCGCTGGTCCTGAATTAGGCGAAGAGATTGAGACACCTCAAGAAGGCTGGGGACTGTAACGACCGAACAAACTTTGTTTCTATTTGGTAACTTGCGGTCCTTAGATTCCTCCTTGCTATAACTCCATTTTGCCTCCTAGGAAAAGACGTCTAATTCACAGGCATTTTCTTTGACTCCAAGGCTACCCGCTTAGAAGATCATGTCATGTCAACCGCACTGGATGTTAGCAGAGCGTTCTTAAAGGTTTCTGATACACTGATCTGACATCTCGGGTACTTGCGTGGGAATAAATTATCTTTGGCGGTATTGACTCAGAATGGTTCACCTCATTGGAAACATAGCGATTCGTCACCTCTTTCTGCCCATTGAGTAATTGGATGTAGGTATGAAAACGAACCGTTTGATAAAGAATTTGCCACTGCTTGCAGACGTACCTAACTGTTGTTCATTGTCGAGGTGGGAAATACAGAAAGCAAAGTCTATCAAGTCAGCTTTTTTGTCCGCGGCACGCACACCAATGACTCCGAAACACCATATTAGAGACGAATTGAGAATCATGACCACCGCCGGAAAATGGGCGCAACGAGCTTCAGACGCGGGACATTTCGCGCCCAGGGATCGCCGTTGGCATCCCTCCCAGGCCACGCGGATCGAATCAACCACCTAATCCCGTCCCACGAGCTCAGGTCAGTAAACAAGGCATCGGGGCCAGACGAGCAGACACAGAGTCGCACCTCGATGAACTCGACCTCCTGCAGGCCTCCCCAGACCTTGGGGTACCCCTCGTGCGAGTACTGGCAGTCCTCGCAGTAGTCGTTGCTCTGGCAATACGTGTCGCGGTACCTGTCGAGCATGGTAACGTCAGTATCTCCTAGCAGGGTGAAGTCCACGAACCAGAGCTCCTCGAGCGCGGTGAAGGCGTCGGTGATGACGCGCATGTTCTGCCGCCACGGGTCGAACAGCGGCCGCGGCACGCCCAAGTTGCGCAGCAGCTTGCGCTGCGGCTCCGACGGGAACCACGGGTCGCCGTCCCGCACCTCGGCCGGCGGCCAGTCGGCCGGGACCTGGCCCTCGATGACGTTCCGCAGGCCCTGCTCGGCGGCGAGCTGCCAGACGTGCTGCA
Organism: Colletotrichum tropicicola; assembly: GCA_025962755.1. Classification (NCBI taxonomy): domain Eukaryota; kingdom Fungi; phylum Ascomycota; class Sordariomycetes; order Glomerellales; family Glomerellaceae; genus Colletotrichum; species Colletotrichum tropicicola. Next base: position 85,341 of record JAOWMA010000191.1, on the reverse strand, counting down.
GCTCCATGCGCGTGTACGTCAGCTCCAGGCCCAGGTCGCGCTCCAGCTCGTCCCAGTTGTCGACGCTGACGGCGATGGCCTTGATCTGCTCGAGCAGCGGGTCGAAGGTCACGACCGGGTGGACGCGGCCGACGGAGGAGTACATCGGCAGCGAGGACGCGACGGGCGGGATGTGGACGAAGACGAGGTCGTGCGGGGTGCAGCGGTAGGGCTCGCCGACGATGGTGGCGTTGCGCTGCGTGTGCGAGATCTGCGTGAGGGTCCAGTTGCCCTGTTCCTGGGGGAAGGGGTCGTTTTGGCGGACGCGGTGGATGGCGGCGCGGCTTTGTGCGTTGACGTAGGACAGGACGGAGTCGCGGGTCGGACGGTCAGTTGCGCGCCAGAGGACGCGCCAGTCGGGGTGGTTGATGGAGGAGCGAAGGAGGGGGTGGAAGGTGATGTAGTTTGGGCGGAGGCTTTGGCACTCGCAGGCGGCGGGTATGCAGTCGGGAACATGACGGAAGGCTTGGTGGAGGGAGACGAAGCGCATGATGGGCTCGTCGCCGATGGAGGCTGCCTCGAATACCTGGTCTTGAAGCTCGGTGGGGAGACGCGGGAAGATGCTGTTCGTGTTCCGCTGGGATGGCGCCTGGGAATTCGAATTGCTCGCGGGGACCGAGTCGTAAAAGTCCCATCGCGGCTGTCTGTTTTGCTGGGCCGGCGCAATGTTGTCATCGTACCACTGTGTGACGATTGCTTGCATGGGGTCATCGATGAAGAGTGTGTCGAAGTTGATGTCGTCGGAGCTCATGGTGCTGTCTGTTCTGGTCAAGTAGACAATGCTATGATGGGACTATGAAGTGAGTTTTGGTGGTTTAGAGTGAATGGCTGGTGATGTCTGCGGCTGTTGAAAAGCTCTTGCGACCTCCTCTACATATAGGTGCCTCGAGGACCGCAGACATGGACATTGTTCAAGAATACCGTTGTTTTGCTGGTTGCCCAATGTTGCAACGGTCCATTCAACCAGCAATCTCGTTGGCCTGAAATAAGACATGTGAAAGAATGGATTGGATCAACGATCAAGTCATGGCAGAAGATCAAAGAAACCAAGTCATATTCTCGCTGTTGTGCGTTGATTTGGGTGGTGAAAGAAGTGGTACCGCCTACAAAGGTAATAAGCCTGGCCAATTTCCAAATAGTACAAGCCCCCCAACGCCTTCAAAGACTTTTGTTGTTACATTCGGGTATCACGAATAGATTTACTGTCCTCTTCCAATGGGATAGTTGAACATGAGGAGACCATTCAGTCCCCCGACCCAGCCGTCGTCGTCGTAGTCCGCGGCGTCACCCTTACCCGGGCCGCAGATGACGCACGGCACGCCGCCCTTCCAGTCTCCGCTGGTGGACTCGCCGACCATCTCGCCCTCGACGCGGATCTCGGTGCCTATAGGTGCGCCGGCGCTGCGCTTGCCGTCGATGCTGACCTCGAGCTCGCCGTCGCGGTTTTTGCTGCTGACCTTGAGGGTGACCTTGGTGTTGAGGGGCAGGACCAACGGGCGGAAGCTGAGACTTCGGGGACAGATGGGGGTGATGAGGAGAGATTTGACGAGAGGGTGGATGATGGACCCGCCGGCGCTGAGGCTGTAGGCTGTCGATCCCGTAGGCGTGCTCAGGAGGATGCCGTCTGCGACCGCTTCAGTGAGAAAGCGGTTGTTGAGGTAGATGTCGATGTGGGCAAGATGAGGCTTCGGGCCTCGGTGGATCAGAAGCTCGTTGAGAGCGTGTATGGGTTGAGGGATATCCCTCTTTGTCAAAATGGTATCCTCAGGAGGGCTCGCTGGCAGATGCGCTTGGGATTTCGTCGTCGGCAGCAACTGACTGTTGATGTTTTGCCCATTGGTGTCGTAAACGCCGACGCGCAGCCGGTGCCTGAGCAAGATCTTGGCCGCCCTACTCGGTCCCATGCTCTTGCCGGGAGAATGATGCCATCCGTTGGCCCCTCCATTGCTGGGCTCGTGCTCCTTCTCTCCGCTGGCGACCCTGGTGTGCGGCGTCAACAGATCCTCGACGGCAACGCCGCTTCCGCTCATGTACGCTTCCCTCCAGGCTCTCTTGTATTCTTCAAACTTCCACTCTGCCAAGAAACCAATGGTGCCAAAGTTGAAGGCGAGAATCGGCGGGACGGAGGAGAACATGCTGAAATGGCTCGCGGCACGCAAGATGGTGCCGTCGCCGCCGAGGGTCGTGATCATGTCGATCTTGTCGGGGAACGTCGAGGGGTCGCATGTGTAGATGGGAAAGTTGAAAGACTCGTGCACCATCTGTGCGACGCGGGGCTCGAAGATCAGGTTCAGGCCGGTGTAGGTGCTGTTGAGGTGCTTCGCAAAGTCGATCGTCGCACGGAGGACCTGGGGCGACCGCAGCTTCGGCATGAGGAGGATGTTGCGCGGCGGCGTTGGCCAGTGCAGCGAGAGCAGGCCAGACGTCGAGTTCGGAGGGTCGCGATACTTGGGGATGATCCTCCGCGGCAGCATCGAGACATCGCGGATCTCGGCGGCGCGGACGGACGATGTCGTGGAAAAGTTCAGCGGGCGGAGTGCTCGAACGGAAGCGACGGGCGCGTGGGCGCGCTGGCGCAGAGCCCAGAGCCGGGACATTTCGAGAGAAAAGCTGCTGTGAGAAAAAAGAACGAGCTCTTCACGGATCTTTCATGGTCGACCCTTGCGGTTGGGAACCGGTCGGGGGAAAGCTGGCGCGTAAGGTATGGACAGTATAGGAGCTGGCGAGAATGAAGCAGCAGAACGAATTGGCAATGACGACAATTCCATTCGCCAGCCCCACCCGCCTTACCGAGCCGACCGAGCTGAGTCATCGGACCCACCCGTGAAGCCCCACCTCGGGCATCGGGGGAATCTGGCCCGTGCGGGGCACGGCACGGAGCCTGGCTTAGAGCGGCAGCAGCCGGCGCCGGCTGCCAGTTCTCACATCTCCAAACTGGAAAACACACACATTAGTCGCTCGAGAACCGCTCAGGATTTAATTACATGTTCTTGTTCTTGTTCTCTACCTTTCTCCCAACTCCAGACTCCTCTAAAAGATTCTAGTATCTACTGGTGTTTCATTTGACATGCACTCCGTCTCGTTGTGCGCATCAGCTTTATTCTATCAAGACGTCCCTATCTTCCTCCCTGCAGACGACAACTTATTCTTGAGCTGCGTTGCTGCCAGCTGTCCCAGCTGATCGAAACTCTGCGCGCTCGTCAACTGCAGCACGCTCACATCGACGCCCATCGCATGCTTCCACCAGTTGCGAATCTCAATCGTCATCAGCGAGTCGACTCCGAGCGCCGACGGCGACAGAGTCGTGTCGATGCCGCCTTCATCCACCTCACGCATCAGAAACCCAAAGACGCGCTGCGCGATCTCCTTGGAGAGGAACGGAGCCGTGGTGGGCGCGTCAAGCTCCTGCGGACTGGCCTGCAGACGGGAAATGAGGTCTGCAAGGCCAGACGATCCTGCTTTCTTCTCTCCCACCTGGGTTTCGCCCGCATCGTCAGGATAAAGCGCCATTCGGGGGTCTTGCTTCCAGACGACGCGATTACTCGAGTCGTCAATGGGCACGGCGCAGTCTAGGCCAACAATCAGGTGACCGTCAACCATTGTCCTGTTGTAGCCAACCCCCGTTGCAGCCTTTGTTGACTTCGAGTGAGCAATGGCAAGCTGTAGACCCTGCAGCATGCCCGTTTCGGAGACCAACTTGGCACCGGCTTTCCTCATGGCTTCCTCAACGTCCTGCGTCCGGCTAACGTAGCCCACGTCCTCAACGCCTCCGAGGTCGACTACGGAGCAGGGGAGCCCGAGTCCGCGGCGGTACTGTGCGAAACTATCCAGAAAGGTGTTGGCCGCGGCGTAGTTCGCTTGGCCTGGATAGCCATGCACGCCTGACGTGCTGCCAAAGAGTACGAAGAAGTCCATGTCAGGAGGCAGCACTCGGTGGAGGTTCCACGTTCCGCGTATCTTGGGCGCCGTTGCCGTGTGCCACTGGGCCAGGCTGAGACTCGGGAGGGCCCCATCGGAAAGCACCATGGCCAGGTTGATTACGCCGGCGATTTTCTTGGCCGAGGAGATTCTCGAAACAGCTGCTTCGACGGCCGTCTCTTCGGAGATGTCGCACGCAATCGCTGCGGCCTCGCATCCCATGCCTCTCAGTTCAGAAAGAAGCGCTTGGTCGTCGCTACTGGTGCCGGCAGATCGAGAGACGAAGACAAAGTCCCGAGCTCCGTGAGCGGCCATCCACCTTGCGATCGAGCTTCCCAGGCCTCCCATGCCACCTACTAGTATGTAGGCTGCGTCGGACCTGAATTTGGCGGTGGCAGTTGAGCGAGAAACCTGCAGTCCGCCTTGTGCTTCCTCGTCCAGATTGATAACAACCTTTCCGATGTGCGTGCCCTTGTACAAATAACGGAATGCGTCCTCGGTCTCTTGGCAAGGAAACTCGCTCATCGGCTGAACAGGTGCGATATTCCCGTCCCGGTAAAGCTCGACGCACTGCTTCAAGAGACGGGACACGATATCTGGGGCCTGCGAGGCAAGGTTCGCCATCTCGACACCCACGAATGATCGATTCTCGTCAAACGCCGCCATGGCGAGCTTGCCACCAGCAAGCGTATCTCGCTTTCCCAGCTCGATAAAGGTGCCATGCGGCGCGACGCAGTCCCACGATGCGTGTAGAAGCTCGCCCGACAGGGAGTTGAGCACGACGTCCACGCCGCGACCGCGAGTAGCCGCCTTGATTCCGTCCGCAAAGCTCGTATCACGCGAGGAGAAGATGTGTTCCCTTGGGACGCTCCACCCACGGGACACAAAGTCGGCCTTGTCGTCGCTGCCCACGGTTGCGTACACCTTTGCTCCGAGCCATTTGGCAACCTGCAGAGCGGCGATGCCCACGCCGCCGGCGGCACTGTGGATGAGGACTGTCTGGCCTTTTCGGAGCCCGGCCTTGTCGACGAGCGCGCGGAGGACCGTGATGAAGATGCAGGGCATGCCGGCCGCGTCGGTGAAATTGAGAGAATCGGGAATGCGAGCGCACAACTCTGCCGGGACTTGTATGTCGGTTGAGAAGCAGGCTGCCTGCGGAGCAAACACCATGACACGATCCCCAACATTAAAACCTGTGACGGAAGACCCTGTGGCAGTGACCACGCCGCTTGCTTCACAGCCGAGACCCTCGGCGGAGGACGGGTTGATGAGGCCCATTGCCGTGACGACATCTTTGAAGTTCAGCCCGGCGGCATGGACTTTGATCTGGACGGAGTTGGGCAAGAGCTGATTCGGGAGCTCGCGAGATGCCCAGCGAAGCGTCTGCAGAGCACCGGGTCTGGTGATCTGCAGCATCTTCGTGGCAGACGGCGGGCTCGTGGCTTGCAGGGAGCGGGAAATTGGCGACCACTGGCAGCGGGGAACGAGAATGCAGCCAGACGAGTACGAGTACTCCATGTCTTGTTGCGGGCTGCTAGTTTCGTCGTCCGTCTGTGTGAATGCACTCTCGAAGACAAGAGGTACGGCTTGCAAAGCGTCTTTCTCGACCCTGTCGAGTTCCAGGGTGGCGAACGCCAGACCAAGCTCGACGCGCGCTGTCCTTGCAACACCAAGAACAGGAGCGTAAGTCGGATCAGACGGGCTCAACTGGCAAGGCTTCGTCACCCAGAGCAAGCTGGCGTTGCTCGACTGCAGGTTGTGCAAGAGAGTCTTGAAGGCGTCCAACTTCGCCTGCGTCATGTCGTGGAAGTAGCCGTCTCCGCGGCAGAGATCCACCACAGAAACAACCGCGCCCCCGGTCGGGATACTCGCCGAGGTCATAGTCGCGCGTGATACGGAGTAGCCCTTCCCTTGAAGTGTGTTTTGCAACTCGGCCGCCACTGTGTGTGACTCTGCGTCTTCACAAAGTAGGGTGATGCTCTTGGCCGTCGATGAAGCTGCCGACTGCGGACAAGCAGGCCGCGCGATGATGGTCGCGTTGAGTTTGTCTTCTGGTGCACCGTCGTAGAACACGTCTGGCGTTGAGAAGCCGGCAGCTGCCAAGCGTTCTTCCCACTGCTTCGGAGAGATGTAGGGCTCGTCGGGACGCTTGTCTGCGTCTCCGAGCCACCAACCTGAGAGGTAACCCATGATGAAGTTGATCCATTTCGTATCTATTCCTGCACTGTCAGCGTTGTTTCGACTTTTGACATGGATTCGGTGCGGTCACTCACCGCAGCAAAGCTCGTGCATCAGCAATCGTCCGTCGGACTTCAACAGAGACCTCGCATTTCGCAGGGTCTGCGTCAGTTCAGGAGTGGCATGGAGAACCTGAGACAAACGTCAGCTTGCTTGTCCTTGCAATACGAGTAAGGACATCTCACGTTGCTTGCGACGATCAAGTCGTACTGCTCGCCACCAAAACCCTGCTCTGCTGGGTCACGGCTGATGTCCAACACCCGGTAGTCCAAAAATCCGGCAGGAACTGCCTCAAACCGCTTCTTCGCCGCGGGGAAGAAACCAGCCGAGACGTCGGTAAAGACATACTTGCCCACCGCCTGGCTATCACCAAAGCAGGCGATGAGGTCTCTCAAAATCCGGGCCGTCAAGCCACCGGTGCCGGCGCCAATCTCCAGGATCTTGAGATGCCTTCCTCGCTTGTGGGACAGAAGCTCGAGAAGCGGCTTGTACGAAAATAGTGTGTTCATCCAGTCGTAGAGCTCGTGAAGCGCGTTGCCCTGTAAGAAAACCTCCAATGGCCCCATCTCTAGGGAGAAGAGAGATTTTGCGTGGGTGTAGCAGCGCTTGATGAGTGTGGCGACTGATGCAGCCGGTGTGTGCTCCAGATGCGCTGCGATGCGCTCAATTTCACCCCGGCGTGCATCTGTTGTAAGGTCCCTTTGGTAGTCGGCTTGAGAGATGTGTCTCTTCAACCACTCATAATGCTTCTCTAAATGAGGCTGGGATTCGAAGTTCAAAGTTTGAATTTCAGCAAGATCGTCAAGCGCAACGGAACCACAGAGGTTGAACAGGTCCTCGAGAAGCTTGTGTATCTCAGTGAAGGTGCCATCAGCCTGGGAGGAGACTAGTTTTGTCGCATCTGCCAAGTCGATGTCTGGCTTCCATGTCATCTGGACTGCCTTGGAGTCACTCTTTTGTTCTTCTGCCGAGGATTCGAAGTCGACAGGAGAAAACCGAAGGCCTTTCATGGACATAACTGGCACATCACCCAATGTGTCAGCCACAAAACCCACAGAATGGCCCTTGCAAGTGCCTGGCTCCCCGGTGGACATGGTCTTCAGGTGAAGCGGCCGCGAAGTTGCGGTGCCGCTAATGAAGATCTCGTCAATGTGCGTCGGTAGGTACAGCTTGTTCAAGAGACGTGGCTGGCCCGAGTGATTTGCCACGACCAAGGATTGAAGCACTTGGTCAATGGTCTTGGGATGCAGGGAATACGTTTCGAGTATTTGACGCGCTTGGTCAACATCGCGTTCATCCGACACGTCAGCAGCAGCTGCGGCTGCCGTCACGCTGGATCGGATGGTTCGCATGCCTCTGAATGCAGGGCCATAGTTGTATCCAACTCTCGACATGGCCTTGTACCACCTGCGAGTGTCCACAGGCCGTAGGAACTGATCATCCTTCAGCGTGGACAGGTGCAAATCTTGAGAGACCCGACCGGGTTTGACGCGGCAGGTGCTATGTGTTGTCCACGAACCAGCCGACTTGCAACTCTGAATGCTGAGCTCCCACCACTCGGAATCGTCAGACTGTGTGAGACGCTCTCGTCGCGCCGAGGTGAGAAGCTCAACGCTCTGGCCGACGGAGAGGACCAAGGCATTCATCACACGCATGTCGCGGATGCTGAAATCCCGGTCATCAGACAACTGGCGGACGGCTTCGCCAGCCATCGCGATGTATCCAGCGGCCGGGAAGACAACGTCGGGCCCGACACAGTGATCTCCGAGCCATTGCACCTTGTCGAGAGACAAGACACACCGCCAACTCGGGGCTGTGCTACCACTTTCAAGGACGCGAGATCCGAGCAACTCGTGAGGCGGATGTTCGGGAAACTGCCAGGCTCTTGTGACCCGTGACTCGGGCCAATACGTCTTGGTCAGGTTCCAGGGATACGGCGGCAAGTCCGTCAGCGGGCGGACGCCATCGACGACCGGGAAGGTGACCGGGACACCGCGGCAGTGTAGCTCTCCAACTGCCGCGAGGATTGATGCAAGTCCGTTTGCACCTCGCTTTTGCGCAGAGACGTAGGCTGGCGAGATTGCGTTCTCAGAGTAGATTTGCTTGAGAGGGCCGGCGAGCGCAGAGTGAGGACCAACTTCCAGGTGAATTCCGATCGAGGACGTCTGGAGAAGCCTGGTGACCGCCTGTCGGAAGAGGACTGGCGACTCCAGGTTCCGTTGCCAGTATTCGGGGCTAAAATCTGAGGATCGCTCCAGCTTCTGGGGGGACACGCTGGAGAAGAATGAGATCTTTGGCGACTTGGGGTTGAGGTGCGGTTTCAGAAGAGCCTGGTACTCGGCTCCCACGTCGCGCATGTGGTCTGCAACTTGTGGTGAGCTAATGACGAAGGTGGACGAGGGGAAGAAGGTCAGCTCACGGGAATGATAGGCCTTGTCGACCTTCAACAGACGAACCAGGGCTTCTGGCTTCGCTGATCTGATGGCCTGGCAAACACCCTCCAAAGCCTCCACGTCACCGGAAAGAGTCACGCTGGCGTTGCTGTTCTCACACGCAATAGCCACCCCAGCAACTAAGAAAGGCGTGACTTGATCTCGTCCAAGGCCGACTGCTGCCATGGCACCTTGCCTCTTCATCTTCTTGACAGCGAACCCACGGTAGTAGGCCACGATAATGGCCTCCTTCACCGTGAGCACACCCGCCGCATAGGCAGCCGCAATCTCACCACTCGAATGTCCCACGACCGCCTTGGGAACAACTAGGTACCGGGCGAGATGCCTGACTAGAGCAATTTGAAGAGCCGTGCAGATTGGCTGAGCATATTCGGCTTCCCCGAGCCGAGAGGTTGCCTCGGGACGCATAAGCTCAACTGTGCGAAACGTCAACATAAAGATTACAAAACCGCCGTGGAGTGTGTCTTCTCTTACCTCTGATATCCCAGCTCGGCCGATGCTCCTTAGGAAGGCTCTTCAAAGCGGCGTCCATCTCCCGAATATCCTGCAAGAACTCCCGGCTACTCTTTAGAAGATGCGAACCCATCCGAGCCCATTGTGCACCTTGTCCAGTGAAAACGAACGCGACACCTCCGTTTTGTGTGTTTGACCTGAAGCTGGGCAGCGGGGGCGGGTTGAAGACTAGGTTATCGCACTCATCTGTCACAACTGTAAAAGTACGGTATCCCAGATGCGACCGGCGGTGCATCAAGGTGTGAGCGAGCCCTTCCAGTCTGGACGGTTGAGCGTGCAGGAACTTCTGGTAACCCTCTACCATAGTCTTTAGGGACTGTTCATGGCCAGCAGAGAAAAGAAGCAAAGTTGCCGGCTCCCTCCGGAGCGGGGGAGAAGGCGGTGGTGTATCCACGTTGCCCGGTCCCCGGACGGATGTCGGGTTCGTCAACGATGCCGCTGACTCTACAATTATCTGGGAACTGGGTGTGAGCGTTCAGAAGTTCGGGATCAAGACGCAACATGACTCACGTGTACGTTCGTTCCGCCAATTCCAAAACTATTGATTCCAATTCGCTCCGCGCGATCTTCTGGCCAAGGTAATGCTTCTGTCGGCACCCTCAGGCCAGCTGATGTGAATGGTACTGGATTCGCCGATAGTTAAGCAGAGAAGACGGCTCAAAAATAGGATTTGGAACTCACTGCTAACACTTGGATTTTCAAACTTGATATTGGGTATTATGGTTCTCGTTTCAAGAGACAACACAGCTTTCACTATACTTGTGATGGCCGAGGCGGCTTCGGAGTGGCCCAGATTTGGTTTCACCTGTCAAGATGTCAGCGCTCCAGTCATGAGATGGAAACATGTATCATACCGAACCTATCAGTATGCCCTTCTCGCCAAAGACCGTCCCGACAGTGCACGCTTCGATGGTGTCGCCCACCGCTGTTCCGGTGCCGTGACATTCGACCATGGCCGTCTGCCACATATCGCTCTCCGGGATCCCCGCGTAACGGTACGCGTCGCGGATTAATTCTTGCTGGGCCTGCGCGCTCGGCGTCGTTAGACCGAGTGTCTTGCCGTCCGAGTTTGTCGCCGATCCCCGAATGATGGCCCGAATGGGGTTTCCATCCCGGACGGCGCAATCCAGCTTCTTGATGAACAGGCAGTTGACGGCTTCGGCGCGCACGTAGCCGTTGGCACTTGCATCAAAGGTTTTACACGACGCGTCGGGCGACAGCACGCTCTGTTCCGCCATCAGCTTGGTGAAGCCTGGCGATAGCATCAGGTTGGAGCCGGCGACGATGGCCGAGTCACATTCTCCTGCACGGATGGCTTGGCAAGCGAGATGCACTGCGAGACCGCCCGCGGAACATGCTGTTCGGAGCGTCATACTAGGGTCGTAGAGTCAGCGTAGGCTTCCAACATGGCATTGCAGACATGCTCTCACCTAGGTCCCCTCAGATCGAAAGCGTGAGATATTCGATTCGCTTGGACGAAATCCATGTAACCCGTCAAGCGATACATGCCATCGTCTTGAGTGTCGACGGCGTGCAGCTCTCGCCAGTCGTCGCCGAAACTGCCAACGTAGCAGCCAATCTTCTGGCCCTGCCATTCCGTTTCTCCCGCACTTTCCAGCGCCTCCCAAACGACTTGCAGAAGTAGCCGCTGCTGGGGGTCCAGCTTCGACATCTCCTTAGGGTTCATGGAGAACAGTGATGGGTCGAATTTCGTCACATCTTCATGTGACAACCAGTAGCCCTCTTCTGTTGGCAGCGATCCTGACTTGCCAGTTGCTGTAAAGTGGTGGTTCTGCGATCCGTATCGCGGTTGATCAGGTTTTGATCGTGCATCCTGGCGAGAAACAAGGAAGTTGTAGAGGGACGTTGGCGTGTTGATGCCGCCTGGTAACCGTAGACCAATGCCGCAGATTGCAACGGGCGTTGGTCTTGATGATTCTGTACTGTTGGTTTGCATGTTGTCTCCTGCGGGTACAGTACCCGCCGTCATCCTGATTTGATTGAATAACGTTTGACTATTGATGAGAGTGATTGATCAGACCAACTAAAATTTCTTCTGGAATGCGTCTAGAGCATATCGCAAAGTAAAGTGCAAAGCCAAAACCAATAGTGAGCAACGCGGACATGTTCGACAGTGACGTCGGCCAGGGAGCCGGGACACGCATTCGACATGGGATTTCCACCTGTTTCCTGAACCGGAAAGTTTAGCGTGTTGAAAGCTACTTCGGACCGCGCACATTGGGCGCACTGAGGAGCGATCTTATTCGGACCGGTAGTTGGGAGCATCCCTGTCCCTGTCTACCACCGCTTCGCTAACCTGTCTGGATATTGACAACAGGAACGTCCGTCAGAGTTCAGGGGCCTTCACTGAGAAGTTCAGCTTTCAGACGGTGACGCTTCAGGGCGTGACAACGACCTCCTCTCGATCAATCCTGCCGCCCCTCATCCCACCCAAATCGCAGAACCTTTAGCAGCCACCCAGCTGGCCTTTGTCACTCGACACTCAAGGGCAGTGGCTAACGACCGACATCTCGTCGCACTGACACGGAAACATGGACAGACTGAAGTCGGCATTGTGGCCATCCACACACGCCTACAAAGAAGTCCGGACGAGCCAATCCGACGACGATGAGCGACAATCCGAGGAGACGGAGGAGAATCTGCGAGAGCAGATAGCCACATTGGAGAGCAACGTATGGTGCCTTCGCATGAGTCTCCTCATCACCGTGGTCGCTCTGCTGCTGGTGACGGTGTTTGCCGTCTTCGATCGGGTCTCCTACGTGAAAGATGCCCATCATTGGGGAGGCGGGCACATTGGAAGCGACCACAACGGATTCGTTCCGCCGGGTGAGTTTCAGCCACGACTTGAGCAGACACAATTCTGACGGTTTGAAGAAATCGGCGAACCTCCGAGATGGACTTTGTTCGACAGCAAATCCCCGTACTACATTGCGGAAGACACCTTCTTCGACCTCAACAAGACAAAAGCAACTGTCAAGAAGCTGAAAAGCCTTCATAACTGTGGGTAAAAATCTGCCAGACTAATGAGGCGTGACTTCTAACTTCTGGTCTCTTAGCTTCCAACGTCTTGGTGAACGGCAACTACGCGGACTGGAAGCGTCCCGACGGTAATTTGACCAAGTTGCCACCATACTTCTCCACCGTTTCCTTCCGACAGACCTACATTATCCGGTCTTTCCATCAGATGCATTGCTGGGTACGCTGACCAATCGATATGCTGCTTTGCTTGAAAATTAAACAACGCTAACTTCATCAAGATTTCCATCGCAGAGGAGTACGGTCACCGTGTGCACAACATCTCATCACAATGGACTCCTCAGCACGTTGCCCATTGCCTCAACGCTATTCGCGAGGCCATCATGTGTCTAGCTGTATGTACACCCAGGGAAATATCCAAGAAATCTTTTGAGTTAACTTGAGGACAGGATGCTTCGCCGATGTCTTATGTGAACGGATTCGGCGTGGGACATGTCACCGATGACCAGCAGTTTATGTGCAGAGACTGGTCAGCGCTGAGGAAATGGGCAAATGACCCGGTTCGTGGTATCCGGTACAAGAACCTCGCACCAGAGGGAGCCAAGTATGACAATTACACCGAAATCATTCCTTTCCCGAAGCTTTCGGAGATGGAGGAGATTGGGCTTGCTTAAGAGATTGCACTTTTTCTTTTGTCATGTCAACGTGTACTAAATAAAGATAGAAAGAGCGACATTTGAAGCGAGAGAAGTTTTTTGAGGCCACAAGATGGTGACAAAATCACTCAGTGTTATGAGAGGCGTTATTTTTCGTTACCTAACCAAGTAGTTTCACAGTGAAAATCTTGGTACCAAACAATAGAGTATCATGAGTCTTTCAGAAAGTTTTACACAAGGCAGAATTCAGAGCATATGTTTGCTGGGCGACTGATAATTGCTAAATGAGTTCTAAAGTTACGGAAAAGACCATCGAATGCATGATCTCAAAACACATCGCTAGCTCATGCGAGCGCTGCCCACACAATGGAACGCCATCAAGTCGTTGAGTAGCATGTATGGACCTATCCGACCAAGCAGTCTACCTCGTGAGGCTCATTGTAGACCCGCGTGATGTTGGGCATATCGATTTCCCAGGACTGGGGAACGCCATTGTACAAGATACAATGGTCGACATGCTTCGGGTCTCGGCACAGAGAGTCCAGGACTCTCGGCTTGAAGTGCGAGGCGTACGTGATTCTGTCCCACACGTAGCTGCAGTGCATGTGGTGAACCGTCCCGTCGGTAAAGATCTCCCCATGCTCGCCCTTGGCCGCCACGTCGAATGGGACTTGGTTGATACGCTCGCGTTCGTACCAAAATGTGGTGTTCCGCCACTTCATGTAGCCCAAGTACCTCTCATGCATTTCTTCGTTGAAGCACTTGGGATGCATCCAGGTTGAGAGGACGAAATCGTAGACGCAGCCCCGGGCCTTGGCCTCCCGCCAGTCGGGCGGGCACTTCCCCAGAGACACCGGCTCAGGCGCTCTGGCAGGCGTCATGTCGTGGGTCACGCGGCCGAGGAAGAAGATGCCCACCGCGGCGGGGATGAGAGCCATCTTGCCGATGGCCGACCACATGCGGCTGCGGTGGGCCTTGCGCTTCGTGATCACCTCGGCGGTGTAGTCGATTGAGTCGGTCTCGTCATGATAGCTGGAACGCCCCGAGTCGATTTCGCCCGCCTCTTCCTGCTGCTCACTGAGCAAGTTGCGTTTCTCCATGTCGGCACTTGCGTTAATCGACTGCTCGATATTCTGTACTATCGTGAGTGTCAGTGTGTACTTGGCCCTGTCGTGCTGTTGACGGTCGAACTCACTTGAACCCCAGATCCACGATAATTCGGCTAGATGAAAGCCAATTCGCGGTGATTCGGCAGGGATTTCCACCATACACTCAGATGGAATGGGCAATCATAACTCGGAAACCCCAACAGCCAAATTAGAGTTTGAGCAACACTTCGGACCGTGAACACAACCCCTGGCCAAGCCCGTCCTAGTATGCGTGGAAAAGCGTGACCTGACGCAGATTCACACAAGGCTAGCTGACGTTCTGGGAAGGTAACCTGGTGATTTCTCACCCGGCTTGAAGCAGCATAGCTGTGTCGGCCGGAGAGCTCGAAGACAGTGCTGCGGGCACCCCATCTGTCTGCGTCCTAACCTGATCTCTTTCTTTCTGGGCGAAAGTTTGCGTCTTGATCACTTCTTTTGCAGCTTTCGAGGCTTCAGAGACTTATCAGTTCCAAACATGCCTACCGCCAACCCCGTTCTAATTCAAGATATCCCGCGTTCTCGAAACGAGCCGCCCCCTCTCTTCCTCATCCACGATGCGAGTGGTCTTTTGACGAGTTACTTCAAAGTCGGCACTCTTGGCCGCCGTGTGTATGGAATATGGGATCCCAAGTTTGACGCAGACGGTATTGGCGGATGGCAAACCGTCCGCGATATCGCTGAAGCCTACATCCGTCTCATTAAACGTGTAATGCTAAGGGGCGAAATTGTGCTGGGTGGTACGTTTGCTCGATCGGAGTCTAGTTTCTGCCACTGACACCAGGTAGGCTGGTCTTTCGGAGGTGTACTGGCTGTTCAAATTGCACACATGCTGGCGACATCAGGCAGGGGACTTCGTGTATCCCGCATCATCCTCATCGATTCTGTCTACCCCCGATGCACCCGTCCCGAGGCGCAAAAAGAACCCGCCAAACTTCACCACGCACCTGCTCTGCCGGGAGTCAACCAGGAGACCAAAGACAAGCTCATGACCGCACTGATGCGCGCTACATGCCTGTCTGATCAGTGGGAGCCACCCACATGGTCGATGCCGAGGACGGGCGTGCTGGGAACGGCACGATCTTATGGTGTTGATCCCACGCCTCCCCATGCGGTACTCATTAGAGCGAAAGATCTGGTGCCAATGCCCGAGCCTGATGAGAAGTGCCCTCTGGATCGGACCAGATTCTTGCCGCAACTTGGCTGGGAGGATATGCAAGAAGGCTTCGTAGAACAAGTCATCGAGACAGCTGGGAACCATTATAGCATATTTGATCAGGAATACGTAAGCTTGGTCTGCAGCAGTCGGCACGGAATCTTATGCTAACATGGTTTATAGCTTGATATCATCACCGCGCATATCAGGAAGAGTCTGGATATGAGCTTAGACTAGAGGGAGACGAGTGGATTACCGTAGCTATTTACTATCAATGATAAATCAAATATCGAGCTTTGTTCTTTGTGTGGGTTGATACGATCGGACTGTGAATACAATAATGATGCTGTCTCCCGAGTCCCTAATGTACGTTTACCAACGGGGCGACAGATAACGCGTGATTACGCCACGAACTTGACAGACGCACGAAGAAGACAAGAGACTCGTCATGAAATGAGCCAGTGATTTCTATCGCCTTTCTAATGCTGGGAAAGCTACATCATGCTTCTATCTGCCATTTATCACATCCCGCCAAGATTTACACAACGCATATGTTTGTACGTTTAGCTTTGCACGATTTCCTCGTAACGATCTTTTTCATCTTCAGGTGCAACATTCACCCACTGCACTGCGCGGACGGGGTCATGAGCCCATTCTCTCAGCGCGAAGAAATCGCGACAATGAGACTGTTGGTCATCCGTCGTATGTCCCACTCCCATCCCGTGAACGTAAGATATTGGAGTCGCATCAGCTAGACATGTGATTGCAGCCCTGACGGTGTTGAGGCAGTGGATAACGTGACCAGTCTCCCACTTTGAAGTTTTGTTGACTACCCGGTAGCCGATATCTTCAAAGATGACGGACTGAATTGCCTGTCAGCTTGACACAGACAACGCATGTAAATTTTGGCGACTTACTATGCAGTGCATTTGATGGAAGGCTCTGATACTGTATAGCTCGGAGCCTTTCCGTGTTACATACGCCGGCAATGGCTGCGTTTCGTTGTTGAAGTCCATGTATGTTGTATACTTTCCGTTGATCCGCACATTTGAAGCTGGACGATGTTAAATATTGTCCAGTAGAATCCACTTGATTATTGCGGCAGTTACCATTGTGCATTCTCTTAAATTCTCTTGCAGCTGTCTGGACGCTCTCCAAGTTGTCGAATACATTCGGCTTGAAGAAGTGTGGGTCGGTTTCGTCGTCGTATTTCATCCACTTGACTGGCTGTCCGATTTCTGATATTGGTTTTGTTAGGAACCGCCAAATGATTGAAAGTGCGTAAGGTCTCACCTGGAGGAACAAATCCACTCGGATCGACGCCGAGCGGCACGCCCGTATTCTTGGGCCACAAGAGCTGGAACTGGAGGAAAACGACGTAACCCGTGAGCATCGCAATAATGACGCCTTCAATGAAGGCAACCTTTTGCATGCGGCGAAACTGTTGGTCCCAGAGTACCCGGTCACGGTTCCATTCGTCTGGGAAAGTGGGCGAGTTTCCACGCCCGTCTCGCCCATTGAGCTCCACGCTGCCGAGACTCTCGAGCTCGTCATCGGCGTCCGCTTCTTCGAGAGCGCTGTACTTGGCCATCTGGTCCCTCTCCTTAGCAAAGCTCACGTTCTTACCCATGATGGCAGCTCGTTAGTTGATGGTGCTCTGGCTCTGGTGTACGGTGGCGCAGGTCGTGACCTACACAGCTCGAATTCCTGCTTTCCCGCGGGCGCTGTTCATCCGGGGGCGGGTTTAGACGCACTGACTGACGTCTGACAGCATGAGGTGCCTGAGAAGCTTTCAGTAGCGGACCGAAAGATTGCAAGGTTTATGCGTTTGTTTCAATGGCTTCGAAATACCCACAGCGGACCGAAGCTTCATGTCTGCCCCCCGTGCCATCAGATCTGAGTCAGTCGGCAGCACGATTGCCCCTTCTGGGACCCTTGACCATTTGCCTTCCCCGCCCTGTACACTCTGTTCAGGTCGAAGTTGATTGTTCACTGCGGCCGTTTGGTGGAGGTGTGACATCCATATTCTCGACTGTTCAATTTGCAGCTGGAAATCAGGAAGCCAAGCATCGCCGATACCCCTGAAAGTTCGATCCAATGGAGGCAAAGAAGGATGAGGTGACCTGGCTGTCGCTGCCCAGGAAGGACCAACTTGCGATCTTGTGTTTCCTGCGTTTTGCTGAGCCGCTCGTCAGCATTTCCCTTCTCGTGCGTACCGGCTGCATAACCAAGATTACCAAGACGCCTTACTGACGCGATTGCGACAGACATACCTTTACTATCAGTTGCAGTCATTGGATCCTTCTCTCGATTCTGGGGCAATTGTTCGGCAGGTGGCATATATGCAAACGAGCTTCCTATTATCCCAATGCTTCTCCTCGATTTTCCTCGGGAAAATAGCAGACTCCCACCGCGGGGGCAGAAAACCGGTCCTTCTTTTGGGACTCGCAGGATCTTGTAGGCAACTCGTCGGGCATCGAGATCGGAGCCGCCTACTAACGAACGTCTTTTAGTCGTCGGCTGTGTCTGCTTCGGTTTCATCACCAACTTCAAGCAAGCGTTGGCTCTACGAATTCTTGAGGGGCTTGTAAACGGCAATGTCGCTACGATTAGAACGATGGTATCTGAGGTTGTTGTAGAGAAAAGGTTGATACTTGTGCCTGTTTATCGGAAACCAAAACCCCAGATCTAACATGCAGAACAGATACCAGCCGCACGCGTTCCTTTTACTCCCCATATCGTTCAACGTCGCTGCGATGACCAGCCCTCTAATGGCTGGCCAGCTAGCGGATCTTCCTGGCAAGTACCCAGAGAGGTATGGGAATAACGCATTCCTCAAGGCGTGGCCTTATGCGCCGCCAGCGCTTCTGAGTGGTTTCTTTCTTATTGTTGCTTTCTTCGGGGTTTTCTTCTTTCTGGAAGAGGTAAGATTCCAAGTCGTTCATCAGAAGATGGTCAATTTGTTTACTCCTTTGTCCTTCTGCAGACTCTCGAGCCCCTTAAAACCCGTTACGACCCAGGAATCGCCATCTCCAGAAAGATTCGAATGATTTTATTCGGAAAACCTGCTACAACTGCAAGCAGGGTTGCTCAGGAAGAGGCCACACATGAAGAAATGTCTCGAATGATCGCCGACGACCCAGAGACAGCAGAGAGAGATTCTGAAGAGCACCCCGAGTCGCTCAAGCCTGTCAAGGCCCCCACAATCCTGCCGCTTAAGCGTATGTTTACGAGAAACATGTGCTTCACTCTCCTAGCGTATGGTATCCAAGAGTATCACATTACAACATACAACACCCTGTGGACGAGTTTCCTAAGCGATCCAGTCGACACGAAGAACCAAGCTCGTCTGCCGTTTCGCTTCGCCGGAGGCGCAGGAATGAGACCTGACCGCATCATGTGGTCTCTGATCATTGTCGGAGTTCTAGGCCTGCCGACGCAGCTATTCATTTATCCCCGTGTGAACAAGCGCTTGGGAACATTGAAGATGTGGCGCACTTTCATGTTGGGCATGCCGGCGCTATACTTCATAATTCCATACATCGCGGCTGCGCCATCTACGGCGCCTCCACCTGCCGGTAAAGAAGGCTTCTGGGTTTGGTTTCTCATCGTTTTGGCGCAGGTTGCGATGGTCTCGACCTCGACATTCGTCGTTCCCGCACAGCTGGTCTTGACAAACCTGTGAGCAAGAATCAGTTCTTACATGCTGTGACTCCGGAAATACTGATTGTCTTCAGGTCATCCCCACATCCATCAGCCTTGGCCAGAACCCACAGTTTCGCCTTCATGCTTACGGGCTTGGTGAGATCAGCAACATCTTCGGCGGCTGGTATCATCTACAGCTATGGCTCTGCTCACAACATGACGGGTCTCGTTTGGTGGATTGCTAGTGCTGTTGCTGCGATCGGCTGCCTGAACAGTCATATCGTCAAAGAAGGCAACGGCCATGAGATTTGGCTGACCGGCGATGCTGAATAGAGGTGGAGTCCCGGTATACGTATGGAATCGAATGGTCTCATCGGCTTGTAGAGGTGACAGAGGTTTATAGTGGTTTTGCTGGTCGCCATCCCGAAGTTGCTTTGCTGTTTAACAAAGACATAGGAGTTTCCAACAATCATTCAAAGTACTTAGACTGGTAGACATAGATGGTCCATGGGCAATTTAATCGAACGATTTACTCGGCTCTCATCTGTCACACGGCCACTCGTGTTATTGACTCACAATTATCGTACGGGATGCCTGATATGTTCGGCCACATTTTGAACCACAGCCAACTCCCTCACATTGGCTCCATGAGCTGTGGTGATTTGGTACTTGTACGGAACCGATAGTTCATTCTTAGTTTTAGCCAGTAGCGACAGGTCTTACAAACAAAAGCAGAGATTCAAGCATCCTGAACGACATCTCGGTCGGCGTGTTGAGCTAACAATCTGAGTCGCGTAGTCCAGACTGGGAGTGCCGGCTTGACCTCCTGCTTGACCTTACTCTTCAGTCACGAAGCCCCGTTTTTCCTCGGTGACAAAGCCCCTCTTCTCCGGCTCAGTCACAAAGCCTCGCTTATCCTCCGTCACGAAGCCACGCTTCTCGGGTTCGGTAACAAATTCTCTTTTCTCGGTGACGAAGCCCCGTCTCTCCATGTCGGGTTCCGTGACGAATCCTCGCTTCTCCTCTGTAACAAACGCTCTCCTCTCCGGCTCGGTAACGAAACCTCGTTTCTCCTCGGTGACGAATCCTCGCTTCTCAGGCTTGGTAACGAACTCACGCTTGTCCACGTCGGTCACAAACCCACGTTTCTCGGTCACAAAGCCGCGCTTGTGTGGCTCAGTAATGAAAGACCGCTTGTCCTCGGTCGCAAAGCCCCTTTTCTCGGGTTCGGCAACGAAGCTACGCTTGTCCTCGGTGACGAATCCGCGTTTCTCAGTGATATAAGCCCGCTTCTCGGGCTCGGTAACGAAGCTTCGCTTGTCCTCGGTGACAAACCCACGGGCATCTATTCAGGTGAGCGGGAGATAAATGACAGAAGTCTTGAAACGGCTTACCAAGATCATCCGTTAGGAAATCACGTTTCTCCTCTCTTTGGAGAGCAGGCGCGGCAAGAACGACGCCGAAGATTGCGGCGGAGGAGATGAAAGTAGCGAAACGCATGATTCAAGTTGCTCAGCGAAGCTTCAGATTTGTATGCAGGAGTTAAGGTCTTTTTTGATACTGAAAAGACCGTGGCTGATTAGATCCGCTCGGGTACTGAGCCATATATGGCTTCTGCAACCCGCCATGTACACTTGCTCAGCCAGATATTTCACATGTGTATCGAATGCCACCACGTCCAACCTTTAGCCGCTCGATCACAAAACAAGCTGACCAACCCTTGACTAACTTTCGGTTCGCCCCGTAAGTTCCCTCCTCAACCTGGTGATCCTCACGGCGGTTACGTGAAACAATGGCCCCGGTTACCCCACCTCCTCCCACTTCCCTTTCCACCCAAACTTTAAGCCTGTCCAAAGCGGAATATATTACGGAGTAAGCAACCTTCGGAGACCTACTTATCTTTGCTAAAACCTAGCTAGCCTCTACTTATAGTTCTCTCGGACAAGATGACGGAAGTCAAAGATCGGAAAGGGTGTTCTCACGCCGGCAGGTGCAGCTGTCGCTTCGGTCTCGGTAAATGAGCTTTTGGCTCTGCAGTCTTAGTGACCAATGAGCATGACTACCTTAGGTTAGACACAAGGCCGAATACCTCTCCTTTTTCCCGCAGATTCATCGCTGGGGTTCTATCGCGAGCCGGCAGTTCTGCAGTGCTTGGCACGGCATAACCCTCTTTACACGTGTACAGCCGATCTTCAGGCTAGTCAAGCCACTTCGAGTCACTATTGCCGCCAAAAGTAGATGGTTTACACACTTGAAGGCCAGACGTTCAGTTCAGGCACACCAGTATCGTATGGAATTTGCCTCTAACATACATGCATACTGTTGCGGATAGAAGTGCCGCTCTAACCCAAAACAAGGCCTCGTCACCAGCTCCTGTGATCAAACTCCTTGTTTGAGCCGTGAAGATGTGAGTGTTCATGCACTTCGGCAACCTTGCCCCCATAAGCCGGTGTCAAGTCGAACTGATGAACTGAGATGTCGCTGGGTGGCCGGCAAGAAGTAAATCGCGACCAGTACGGAATACTGACGTGATCCTTCGGCCTTGAGTAGTCCCTCATTAGGGCGTGATCGAGGCACTGGTGGTAGTCAATGGTGCCAGAAACCAGGCCATGAGCGATTTTGACCTCCTTTTTCCAGATGAAGGCGCAAGCGTAGAGATGGAACTCCCATGTCGTCCACACCTGGCCGACCATTCCTTTTTCCACGGCCCCCCAGGACACTTCGGCTGAGGCGTTGCGGTCCGCAAAGAACTTCCATGCCTTGAGCTGTCGGAATTCAGCGTCGAGCGAGGAGTCGAAGCATTGAGCTGGTTGCCAGGTTGCCGTGTACGATTCGAACCTGCAGCCGCGAGACAATGCTGTTGCGCCGTCTCGACCACAGGGGAACTTGTCTTCCAACAGCCCGGTGAGGAGCCCTAAATTACTCGTCAATCCGGAGGTTGAATGAGCTTGTTCGCCGTCGGATGTTGGTCGGATTGTAAGATCAATCAAGACAAATGAGGCGGCGCCCAGAAGCAAGAGAAGAAGCCGCACGGAGAGCGGGAGATTTTGTGTCGAGGTGGGTTCCATGGAACTGTTCTTTTCGTAACTGTTGGCCATGACTACATGTAGGATATGGCGACGTCTAGGCAATTAGACGGCCCAACCGGTTTGCACGAAGTCGGATTCCCATAGATAATGATGAATTGCTCGTTGCCACTGATACTAGAACCGGGTATTGCTGCATGTCTTTCTCCTCCTACGGCTGCATGGAGGAGAGAAAGATGAGTAGTTTGAACCCGAGGCACTGCAATCGAAAGTTTCATTCTTCTAAGTTCTTGCGGTTAAATGATTACCGTTTTGAAGTACCTTTTCCAGTACGGAGTACGGTCCCGAGAGTTTACTTCCCAAAGGCGGACCAGCTATCCGCAATTATTCCCGTCAATGACAACATCTGGATGCCCTGTAAGTCATTGGATTGACTTTTACCTTTCCCGTTGCTGATGGTGGTCACTAAACTTCGTTGTTCCACGTTCTAACGCCGGAAGCTAGCGCCGTAAAGGAGACCCCCACAGTCAGTCCAGCATAATGCCTGTTGACTTGAACCCCTGTTTGATCAAGTCACTCTGTCATATGATTGTATGTGAGAGCAAGACGCAAATTGCCTAGTCTTTTTGTTATCTGGGTGAGCAGGAGCACTTGCAATAACAGAAGGATCACTTCGTCATATTCATTTTGATGAAGATGTCTCCTAACAGAGACAGCAGCGCCGAGACGGCAGAACGCTTGTTGTCACCTCGCGCAAACAGCTACGAAGACGAGATTCTGCAAGAAATTGCAACCGAACAAACTTTAGCATCCGAACGACGCCTGCAGAGACCGTGGCGGAAGATCTTCCAGGGAACCGCCTACATAGTCGCAGGAGCAGCAATCGCACTCATTTTCACCGTGTCATCAAACTTGTGGACATCACCGGCGAATGTTTCCCCAGACATTCCTGAGGGAACTGTCATCGACGGCGGTCAGGCATTCCGTACATGGTCTCCGTCAGCTACTTGCGGAGACACGCCTGGGAAGGCCCGAGACGCTGGATGCGTATACGACGATGTCCTGCTGCATTGGATGCCACCGGCCTGTTCTTCGCCAGAGCTTGTCGACGAATTCGAGCATGTCTGGCCATGGGACTTTTACAAAGACCAGAACGCTTCACAGCAAATCTCTCTCGCCGAGGTTAGAGAGGGCTACCATGACATCAAATGGGTCTCCATGGACCTACATAGATGGCACTGCGTCGCCACTTGGAAAATTCTCAGCAGCGCCGCCCGCTGGAGAACGACCGTTCCCGGATACGCTATCAATTGGAACCACTCAGTTCACTGCGCGGATCATGTTCTGATCAACATGCACACCGATGATCCGTTCACCATCAACTCTCATTTTGATATTGAGTACACGCCTTGCGTGACGATTGCAGAAGATCGTTCGCTCCCAAGGGCGAAGGAGTGGTGAATACGTATAAGAACTCATCGCAAAGGCCTAATGGAGGAAGCATAATGTTTCAAATATTTCGTGTATTAAATTCAATCAAAATTTCTACCATCATTGGCCTTTCATTTTTTCTGTGACGCTATTCAATCAATGGTCTACCCGGTCTCCTGAGTACCAGCCCCAGAGCCCGGATATTTCCGCGATTGCGGTGTATGGCTCCTCCCGGCTCTTAAACGCCCCCCTTCTTGCCGGGTCAGAACTCCAAAATAAACTTCTGGATTCATCAGAGGGCGACCGGAAACTGCCTCCGCAGCTGCTCTCCATATCTTTGTAGTAAAAATGGGACTGGGCAGAACAAAAGCGCAATAAAACCAAGTAAGCTACTGCCCCAGCCGAGGCCCAGCCTATCATACAGTGGCTCGCCAGCTAAGGGAAGGAAAGTTCCAACAATGCATCGAAAGATAGTCGTCGTTGCTATTGCCGAAGCCGCATATTTGGTAAAGGCATCAATGAGATATGTGTGCAGCGGCATCTGTAAACCTGTTAACTGGAGAACGTCCGGGTGGTAAAAGGGAATTTCACACCATAATTAAAATGAGCCCGATTCCAAGAAAAGTTGATCCTATGATTGGCAAAATCCAGTGCAAGTGGTATTGAGCGGTCCAGCCGTAGAAGAAAAGCCCGGCAGGTGTAAGCAAAATTGACCTCGCCATGAGAGGAAGCCGGTACTCCGGGAGGCGATTTCCGCCGTTCTGGCGGGTTCTCTTGTTGGCCATACGGTCGTTGAACACACCATTGCTGATCGCACCTATGCTGAATCCCACACCCAGCCCGAGATACACGAGGCCGACTGTGCCCAAGGAGAACCCGTATTCCGAGGTGAAAACATTTGTGAAGGTTGTCAACAAGACATACTGGATGAACGTCAATAATTTCATACTACCATAAAGTGGACCTAATGCCGTGACATACCGTGTAGCCATATGCTAGGGCGAGGATTGTAGAAAGCACAAGAACGATAGGGCTGTACACAAACATCTTCACGGGGCGCATCAGAGCGTTGAAAAGCAGGGTGGAAACAGGTACGTTAGTTTTTTGCCCTGGAACCGAGAAGGTGTAGTCCGCATGCTGTTTTCGTAGAGCAGAAGCTCTCATCTGCAGTAGACGTGGAGGGTATGTTTCACGCAGGAGGACAAAGGAAACGAGCGTGAAAGCTGCTGACTAGAACGACACTTGTGAGCCAACCTAGAGAAATGGCCGTGAGTAGACGTACTGGAATCGCAGTCATCCAGAAAATCCATCTCCATCCTAGATTCTGTGCGATGTATCCCGCAGCCACAGGGCCGACTGCCGGACCCAGCATTGGACCCACGAAGTAGACACTGACTACTACTCCCCTGCGTTCGGGTCGGATGAGGTCGGCGATGGTACCGCCTCCGATAGCGAGTGGAGCTGCGCCGGAGGCACCAGACAGGAAACGAAAGATGATCAACGCTGCCATGTTTGGCGATACGGCGCTCAAGATACTGAACAAGGTGAAGAGAACATTTGAAATATGATAAATGAGGGCCCTTCCGTATACCTCAGACAAGGGGGCGAAGATGCTGCGAAATTGGATTGGCGAGTCGTCCCCGTAGGTGCAGATACGTTGCAATCAAGCATTACTTACACTGGACCAATGGCGTAGCCGAGAATGAAGATGGTGACAATGAAAGACGAAAGAATCTTGCTGTCGCTGTGGAACTCAATCATCATGTCGGGGACGCCAGGAGCACACATGGCAGACGCTATGGATCTAGACGCAAATGTCAGTTCATAGCTCAAACCTGGAATCATGTATTGTGCAGGACTTACACGATAAACGTCAGAATGCTCACCAACCCAACATTGATGAGTTTCTGCCACGCCGGCCAGTTGACTGGCATATTACTATCTTCTTCGCCATGCCAATCCACTATGACATTTCCCTGCTCGTCCCGAGGTTCAATGTTGATATCTTCGTATTGCTTGTCTTCCATTTTCTGCGATTAAGGAGCGGCAAAGATACGCATAGCAGAACCGGCATTTCCCTCACTGTACCTGTAACCTGACCTCAGTACTAGAACCGAGGATAATTACTAACAAAATTGCACATGACATAAATGTCGCCCATTGGGGTATTCTGCCAAACGTTGGCGTGACTCTTCGGACTAGGTACGGCTGCGTTTCCGAGGCTGGCTGCCAACATGTGGTCACTTATCCCCACATTCCGAATTCTGACATTCGTCTTATGATGATCCAGGATCAGCTCAACTTTCTTTCGTCTTCTGCAGGGAGGCCAGGGTAGGCAAACATAAAGTCTCCGTGCGCTGAGCCGGGTTTAAGTTATCTTTTTGCCGCCAGTCGGAAATTCGCCAGGCCTAATACCAAGCGGGAATATCTTCGTCAAATGTCATCCGCCCCTCTCTGCATGCTGTAGGTCGAGAGTCGGCAAATGCGGCAAGGCAATGTCGAAACGAAGAGGGTTAAGGTTTGCAGATCCAGAGGCATAGTTCCACCTTGAGTTCTCTTTTGTTTTGATGTTGCCGATTTCGATCGACTGGGCTCCATCCGATAGAGGTCGTTTCCTTACCACCAGCTACGTTTTCTTCAGTCGCCGCAATGGTATACCGTTGATGGTCATTAATTACCGCCTCAATGTTAGTCAGCCCTGAACAATCGCCGGATGTTTGAATTAGCTTCCAATCTTTATCCATGAAACCCATTTATCAGAACGTTGATGTGGGGGGTTGAGGCAGACATGCAAGTCAGGTTTTCCATCGTTGCGGAAGAGTTTTGTAACACGTCATTTTGAGCATATGGTACATGTATTCTCGACGTGTGTAAGATGCAGATTGGTAATCCTAATTTCTAGCTAATGGCTTTGCTTCTGTCACTTGATCTCGCCATGCTCCCAGTATCTGTTACGAATCACAACTGAAATGGACGCAATCAGTGCCCATATTTTCAGGTTTGCATATCCTCCTTTCTGCGGCGGACGAGAACCTTGGCCATGGGGCTCGACAGCATCGCAAATCCAAAGGACATGGGATCCACACGCGTGCCTTCGGCAAGCTTAAAGTCGTATTTCAACAAGAATTGGCTCAGCACCAGCTTGACGGTGTTGGCGCCGAAGAAGCGGCCCGGGCACGCATGAATGCCGATGCCGAAACCGAAATGGTCTGGCGAGGTGCTGACAAGCTGGCCTGCTTGCTCGGCCTTGCCCGATTCACGCATGCGAAGAAATCGGTAACCGTCGAATGTTTCGGGACTCTCGTAGACTTCCGGGTCCCACATTCTCTTCGCGTTAACAGCGATACCTGCTCCTTTGGGCAGGAATAGGCCGTCACTCAGTTTGACATCTTCAAGGACAAGGCGTCCGAGACCAACTAAATGGACAGGGGTTAGCCGAGGACAAAGACTGAGAATGAAAGGACTCACCTCTAGAAACGGGCTTCATCCGCAGGGTCTCCTTGAGAACACTATCCAAAAGTCTCATGTTGTAGAGACTAGTGCTGTTCCAGCCGTCATCCCCAAGGACTGATCGGATCTCTTGTCTGATGGGCTCAATTAGCTCCGGGTTACGGCAGAGATCTAAGATGCACTGTGACATCAAGTCATTGCTCGTCAAGATCGCAGACACGGCCAGACCAAGCTGCTGGGGAGCAGGGTCGTAGGTAACGCCCATCTTTTGAGCAATGTTCTCATACCACTCCAATGAGTCGTTGAACTTGACGTCAGCGCCGGCTGACTTCTGCTGGCGGCGCTGTTCAAGGATAGGAGCGATGATGCGCCGGGCCTCGTTGACCATGCTCCGGACCCTCTGGCAGCTTGGCAAGAACCAATGTACGACCTTGTACGTGAATGAAGGATATCGGCGCAAGTGTCGGGCAGCTTCGGTGGCTTCCTTGGTGTAGTTGACAGTGATCCTCAGCCACTCGGGATCCTTACTCAGCTCGGGTCCCAAAAAGACAACAGAAGAGACGCGAGCAACAATCCGGATAATGACGTCTGCCAAAGAGATCTCGTGCCATTCTGTAAGAAAATGTTAGTATTAAGCACTTGCTTGGACATGGGCCGGATATGTTACCTTCACTATCCGTCAGGATTTCCTTCAGAGCAATATCTGTGCCCTCTGCCAACGGCTGAGACAGCTTGGCTGTAGTTGGGCATTTGGTTAGTGATCGGCTGCCGAGAGCGCTAATGGATTCTACTCACTGATACCAGCCTGAGTCAAATTCCACTTCACCACGTTGTGCAAAATCTCACTACCCAACGCGATGTAAGGTTCGAAGCCCGGAATTCCAGCCTGCCAATACTACACGTGTACGCCATTAGAACTCAAACATGCTCGTTCGCTTTACAGCAAATGACTAGCTTACCTGGAGAAGAAACTTTGTGGAATCCAGGCGTTGATCATTGCGAAGCTCATTAGTGTACTTTGGGTCCAGAACGATGACTCCAGGTCCGAGTCCTGTATTGACTCTGAAAGGCTTTTCGGCGTGAGCGTTGATGCCCCTGGAGATGACGCCCTTCCCGTCCCTCAGGTATTCTTCCTGTGTCTTATTGACGACTGGGAAGGCGGAAAACGCGGCGTTCTTCTTGCCGTAGAACGGCAGCGCCATGATAGACGCAAGGAGCACGAGGGCCATCAGGTAGGGCATATAGCCCGTGGTGACTGAGCCCGGCAGGGCCAGCGCCGGCAAGTCCACCCATGTCTGTGATGTGGCGTTCATGGTGGCTTGGATGTTGGGGCTGACGGTTTGGGACATTTCGATGAGTTTAGGGCGACACAGGGGTTGATGGAGCAATGAACCGCAGCAACTGAAGAGGGAACAGACTTCACGGCCGAACAAAAATGATCCAAAGAGGATCGCCTACGTACAGTTCGCGGAGTTCTGGTTCTGCTTCACAGTGCGACCCAAGCACTTCCAACGACTTTGGAGGTGCGGTTCCAGCTTAGGAGGCTGCTGCAATGCTTCGGTCCGTGCTCGGAATCAGCAATGAGGGCGGACCGGTGCCGCCAAAGTCCGACTCAGTTAGGGATTTAAGGTTGGTCCGAGTCTTCTCGCATTGCTCGGTCTCGGCTTGCCTTGACACGCATTTACGGAATTCGCAGAGGATGCGACATTGTCCTCCTTGGTCGATCCAGGTTCAGTTCTCTTCTGGGTTGACTCTTTCTCCCAGCCTGAGTACCGGGTCCGACTAAGACTTGGAAATGGTCTCTGCAGCGGACGGGTTGAAAACTATCATGGGGACTGTGACCATCTTGAGAGTCTCATGACTCTCTTTGTGTGTTGGACGTGACCTCCGAAGAGTTCCAATACCCAGGCGTTGATAAGTCCAAACAGGCTTAGCCACGAGGGAGCCATTCCACTGCAGAAGTGATTGCTGGGTGTTTCTCCCATGGTGAATTCATTCGCCTTTGTAATGTTACCCATTGTGTCCGTAGCATGCTACACCTGTTTCTAATCGGTGTCGGACGTCCATTTGCGAACATTCGATGAGGCAAAGACAGCCAAGTTCGAAGTCAAATACACATCGGCGGAAGAAAAACACGAACATTCTCCGTGGTAATATTTCTTATTGAGCTATCCAAAATTCTACGATGCCATTGAGTTGAAAGGTGTGCATTGGTCTAAGTAAAGAAATGAAACGCCACTAAGCCGAACCCATTATTACGCTGAACGAGCAATCTCATCAAGAACCTTCTCAGCCAAGTGCAAAAGAGAAGAACACTGAGTGATTTCCATAGAAGACAAACCGATGTGAAAGCGCTGGTGAATCCAGTCCGTCAACTCAATGGAAATGATAGAGTCCAGACCGATCGAAGTCAGGTTCTCACGGACGCTAAAGTCCTCGATCGGCCGCAGAAGGAGGCTGCTGAGGGCACCCATGATGTAGTGAGCCATCCTGGTGATTGTGGCAGGGTCCTTCAGAGTCTCGGGATCCGACCGAGCGAGCTCGATAAAGGTAGCAGCATCGTCGCCGTCCTTGTCGTTGCCAGAGGAGACCTCGGCAGATCGGTGGAAGTGGTGAGACACGGCAAAGCGGATGTCCTTCCTCCAGTTCACGCGGTTGGTAGGATCGGAGAGTGGCTTCGTCGACAGACCACCCAGACAGAAGCTACGAAGCTTGCCACCGGCCGAGTGCTTGACGCCTACTGCTACGGCATTGAGAACGTCCTGTTCCTTGAGGAAGTAGAAGCCACCAGCGCGGAAGCTATCGAGCAAGTGGTCTTGGTCGAGGACGTATCCCATGTCGCCGACGACGCCAATGTCCACGATTGAGGCGGGGAGTCCCTGCTGGTTGCGGTACTCGACAAAGGCGTCAAGATAGGTGTTTGAGGCACTGTAATTGGCCTGTCCGTAGTAGCCAGTGTGTCCACCGCCGGATCCGAAAATGAGGAAAAAGTCCAGAGGAACTTGGGCGTCGAGAAGAGCCTTGTGGATGTTCCACGTGCCTTGGACACGGGGGTTGATGACCGCGTTCCACTCGTCAAAGGTCATTTCCGAGGTTTTGTTATCCTGATTCACAGTGTCAGTTATTTGTCAAGCATCATTGGGTAACCAGTGAAGGAAATGCAACTTACCCTGAGAACCAGCGACAGTTGCAGGACTCCTGCAATGGGCTTGGGTGCCTGCTTCACCGCCGAGAGCACGTCATCCTGCTTGCTCACGTCACCGGAAACCCTGGTGATCGTGGCTTCAGGGTAGCTCTCCAGCTCGCTCACAAACTCGTCGTACTGGTTGCTGGCCGCCGACCGACAGAGGAAGACCAGGTCCTTTGCACCATGCTCAATCATCCAAGTGGCGACCGAGCGCCCGAGACCGCCCATGCCGCCGACCAAGAGGTAGGCCGCATCATCACGGAAGAGCGGAGCAGTTGCAGTCGCAGGGATCGCATTGTCGACCATGGGGTCCGAGAATCCCCACCAGGACATGCGAGGGATGTTGATCTTGCCATCGAGCACGGCAAAGTCGTGATCCGCGTCAAGGTCGTCTCCCTTTCGCCTGTTGGGGAGACTCTGGCAGATCTTCCACAGAGGCTTGGCAAAGTCTGCGCGGGCAAGCGAAGCCTCGTCCATCTCCACGAGCGTGATATCCGTTCCGTGCTCCATGCGCACCGTTCTCGCAACACCCTGGATCATGGCGGTACGAGGGTCCTTGCAGTTGGCATGGGCGGTAGGAATGACCCAGATAAGAGACCCAGTGAACTGGCACAGGCTGTCCATGAAAGGTCTGAAGGTCTCCTCGGTGAGGTCAAATACGGATGGTCCTTCCAGGTCAAGCAGAGAGATGACGATGGCATTGTCCGAGGAAGGGACAGAAATGTCGTGGCTCAGGCCGACTTCGAACCCGTTCTCCTTGAAAGTCTTCTGGACGTTGTCGCCCCAAGAGACACCGCGGGTTGTGTTACGGGTCATGACGGTGAAGTTGGTCTTTGAGTCAAGGCTTGCTTGCTTTGCCGGTTCGGCGAGAACAACTCCGGTCTTCGTTCTGGAGTGCACCTTGTAGCCCAACTTCTGCAGCTGAGAGTTGAGCTCGTCGTCCGAGAGAGAGCTGCCCGCCTTGTCAAGATTGTACAGCACCAAGCGACCGCTCGTCGGCTGCAGATTCTTCAGCTCTTCGAGCTCATCCTGCACGACGTAATCGTCGGACAAAAGAATTTGCTCGGGAAGGAGGACAATGTCGAAGGGGCCACTCAGCGAGACCTCTTCAACGCTGACGACGGCCACATCTCCGTCCTCAAAGGTGCTGAGGTCGGCACCCACTTGCTCGAGATCATCTTCAGAGATTGAGGCATAGGTGTACTTGGAATAGAAACGAGCGTCAGCACTCGGTCGGAGGGCGTTGAGCACCGTCCCAGCAACCTCGGTTGATCCTGTACCGATCTCCAAGACGCGGGAGTCGGGGCTCTTGAAGCCAAGAAGTGAGATCGCGTCCCGAAGCTCTCGGAGTTGAGGGGTAGCAATTTCATCATCTTCCTTGGCCGATGAGACTTCCTCAATTGAGTCAGTGAGGGTGATGTCTCTGTTCCACTCGAAGTGAGAACCAAGGAGGGGCTCCTTTTGCTTCGGGGTCGGCAATTCAGCAAACGACATGCCCTCCATGAATACGGTAGGGCGGCCCTCGTCGGTGAACATGGCGGTGCGCGCATTCAGGCCACTCTCGGTCTCCTCGACGCGGCCGTAGACACGCATCTGCAGATCCTGTTTACCCAGAACGCCCAACTTCTCAATGAAGGTCGGGAGGAAGATGCCACCGAGACGCCGCCTCAAGCCGTTCGTCATAGCAATGAGGTTGATCTGAAGCATCTGGTCCAACAGGGTTGGGTGCGCTGCGTAGGGCGTGCTGTCATCGAAGTCGTAGACAGTGGCCGTGGCTTCCTTGTCGACAGTTCCTGCGGTGATGTAGTCGAGACCTTGGAAGGCAGTTTGCCAGTCAATACCAATGGTCCTCACGGCCTTGTACCAGCCGTCAGCCTCGATATGTCGAGGCAGCTCCTGCTCGGCCTGGGCGGGTGTCACAGATGTCTCTGTCTCTTCGGCACCGGATCGAATGAAGCCAGAGCAGTGCGACAGCCAGTGCTGACCGTCACTGGACATGATCTTGAAGTTGTAGTACTGTCCATCCTCTCGCTTCTTGTCCTCGGGGATGAGACGAGTGTAAAGCTCCACCTTTCTGTCCTTGGGGATCGTGAGCGCGGTGGTGATGGTCATCTCACGGATGGTGTACGCATCATGGCCGTTCGAGGTCTGACGAATCGCCTCTCCGGCGATGGCCATGTAGCCTGCAGCGGGGAACACGATCTCGCCGTTGACGATGTGGTCTTCCAACCAAGACACCTCCTTGAGCTCGAGCATGTTGCGCCATGCGGGCTCGATGTCGTTGCCTTCGAGAACTCTGGCGCCCAGCAGCACATGGCGGGTGTGCTTCCTCTGCTTGTAGCGGGCAGAGTTTCTTGGCTCGTCGATATAGCTGACGTCGTGATGCCAAGGGTAACTGGGCAGATCCGGCAGGGCTTGAGCCTTATGGATGACTGCTGAGAGCTCCACTGGTTGGTTCTGCAAGAACAGCTCGCCAGCCAAGCGAAGGAGAGACAGGTTGGTGTTCTCGCCCATCTTCAGCGTAGTGATGTACTCGCAGCCGGCGTCGGGCACGCTGTTGAGAATCTCGTTGATTGGGCGCTTCAATGCAGGGTGAGGACCGACCTCGATCAGGAGATTGTTAGGGTTGTTCTCCAGGAGGGTTCGCATGGCCGTGTTGAAGAGAACAGGCTGAACAAAGTTCTGGCGCCAGAATTCAGGGCCAAACTCGTTGCCGGTCAGCTCGGTGCCCGTGACACTGGAGAAGTGAGGCACCGTCGGAGCCTTGGAGTTGGAGAGGTACGGCTCCAGAAGATCGCGGTACGGGACGCCGAGAGGTTCGATCCACGGGGAGTGGAATGAAGTCTCGAGGTTCAGCACCTTGGTCTTGACGTCGGGATGACGACGGTTGATTTGGTCGATGCAGTGCTGGATGCAGACAGGGTCTCCCGACAGCGTGGTGTTGAGTTGACTGTTCTCGCAGCCAACGACAACTCCAGGCATCAAGAACGGCTCGACCTCCTTCGGACCAAGACCAACAGCAGCCATGGTTCCGGGGGGTACTCCCTTGCCATTAATGAGGATCCAGCCACGGAAGTAGGCCACAGCCATGGAGGCCTCTGCGGTGATGCTTCCTGCTGCGTAGGCGGCCGCTGCTTCTCCGCCGGAGTGGCCAATGACAGCCTCAGGACGCATGTTGAGGCTCGTGAGAACGTCAACAAGCGCGATCTGAACGGCGGTAGCGCAGGGATGAGAGTATCCCCTCTTGCCCACTCTGCTGGTCTCGTCATCTTTCATGAGTTCCGCCTCGATAGTCCACGTAGGGGCGTAGGGCTCCGGGAGAGACTGAAGGAACTTGTCTAGCTTCTGGATGGAGTTGCGGAAAACGTCGTTCGTCTCCAACAGAGCCTTGCCCATACCTGCCCAGTGCACACCCTGTCCAGTGAAGACGAACACTGTGCGACGGGCAGAGTTTGACAGACGCTTGGGAGCGCTAGGCTCGAAGGCGCCTTGACCGTCTGCAATGGCGTAGGCGCGGCATCCTAGGTGATCGCGGTGGTGGCCTAGAGTATAAGCGACGTTGTCCAGGTCGGATGCCTTCTCTTCGAGATACTGCTTGTGCTGCTGGATCTGCTTTTCCAGAGAATCCATATGGCTTGCAGAAAAAAGCAGCAAACGCTGGCCGGGGAGATTGACACTGACACCAGAGTCTGACGACACAGGTGACTGAGGTCTTGTGCCTTGGCCCCAGGTCTCATAGGTCTCGAGAATCACCTAGTGGAGGTAGATCAGCAAGTGTCCTTGAAATTGACTTGGCTGTGACGTGCTTACATGGGCATTCGATCCAGCGACACCGAAGGAGTTGACACTAATTCTGTCATCTCTATCCGCCGGAATTGGTGTCGGTTCGCGTGGCACCGACAGCTTGGCCGTGGCCCAAGGGACTAACAACATGTCAGTCAAAGCAAAAGGGACATTGAACACATGAACTAACTCTTAGGGTTCAGATTGTCAACGTAAATGTTGGGTGGGATCACTCGGTTCTCGAGGGCCAGCACGGCCTTGATAACACTGGTGAGGCCTGCCGCACCCTCCGAGTGACCAACATTGGGCTTGACCTGTTTTGAAGAGTCAGTACCTAATCAATGGAACCCCACTGAAGCCTCATGCACTTACTGCTCCAACCATGACACCTCCGTGCTCGCCCCATACTCTGGCGACGGCAGCGACCTCCAGAGGATCACCGGTCGGAGTGCCAGTTCCGTGGCATTCGAAGAAAGCAGTTTTCGAAAACGGCACTCCGGCCTTCTCGTACGTCTTTCGGATGAGCTCTTCTTGCAGGTACGTGTTAGGGCTCATGATACCGTTAGACCGGCCGTCGTTATTAGTTGCACTGGCGCGAATGATGGCGCGGATAGGGTTGCCGTCCCTCAGAGCGTCGCTCAACCTCTTGACGTAGACAGCGTTGACCGCCTCGCCGCGACCATAACCATCAGCGAGGACGTCAAAAGTCTTGCACTTTCCACTGGGTGACAGAACACCTGTTTCTGTGAAGACAATTGAAGTGGTAACGGACGTGATGAGGTTGCAGCCCATAGCAATAGCTGATTCACAAGCACCGCTCTGAACAGCTTCCGCCGCTAAGTGCAATGCAACCATCGAAGATGAGCATCCCGTCTTGATGAGCATACTAAGCACACAGTGTTAGGTCTTGTCTTGTCGATGAGTTGTTGTGACGTACCTAGGACCTGTCCAGCCGTACTCGTAAGACACGCGATTGGGCTGCAGGAAATCGAGATACCCTGCACCTCGATAAACGCCAGATACATGGGGGTCCATGCAGTGGTCATCTTGCCAATCAGATCCAAAGTTGCCGACGTAGCAGCCAATGTCTCTGCCGCGCGTCTTGGTCTCGCCGGCGCTGTCCAGACACTCCCTTGTTATCTCTAGGAGTTGCCTCTGGACAGGATCCATTCGCTGGATCTCTTGCTGGCCGCACGTGAAGAATGAAGCGTCGAACTTGGTGAGGTCCATGTCTTCCTGCTTGAACATGTATGCCTCCTTGTTTTGGACGGTGCCCCATTTTGCAATAGGGCTGTAAAAGCCCTCGCTGTTCCAGCGTTCTTTGGGAATGGGGATGAGACCGCTCTGCTTGTTGATCATGAGGTTCCAGAAGTCTTGTGTGTTGCGGACTCCTCCGGGAAGTCTGATGGCCATGCCAACAATGGCAATGGGGTCCGATGACCCGCCATTAGGCGTCGAACTGCCGGTACTGGGCTTCAACGTCATGGTGATGGCGCGGTCTCCGGAGGATTGCCAACTGGCTTGAATTAACCCAAGGTCTATTGCCTTTGCGTTGAAGCTTTAGATAAGGCAGGCCTTGAGGTAAAATGATGAATTATGCAGGTACGAAGGTAAAGCCACAGTAGCCAAAGGATGATTGTGGCAGACTTGGGATGGACAGGTTATGTGGTTAACAATTGTACAGGTTCACCATGGCATCCCAATAAACAAGCCTATTACCGAGACTTGTTTCGCTTTGTTTCCATTATCGCAACGGTATCCGCTGTCGCGTGACCGCTCCGGAAGACCAGTATTCTTCGGCTTCTGTGGTACTCGGGCGTGTCGCGAAAATTCCGCGGTCCGAAACCGACATCCGGCTCCCAAACCTTATTCACGGAACGGAATCCCACAACCACTGGTCATGTACGGGTCGGCCGCGCCTGAGAGCACTTGAATTTCCAGATGGCGAAAAGAGAAGACAGGACAATCTGCAGCTTTTGTTTGTCCTGTCTTCCCTGTCCATCCCAACGCTGAGTTAGGGTATAGCTTGGGTCCCACTCCCATGTGGTCTTTTGCCTGGTGAACTATCCATCGTGTCCAAAGCAGGCTGGACTGACCTGTGTTTCATAAAGCTGAAGGAATTCTGGAATCAGATTGTAAAAGCGCTGGGGGTTACTGTGCATGTATTAGCGTCTCAATTACAGACTGGACTATGGCCACATCTGTACTTGCACACTGGCTCCGGGGATACTGTCCATAAACCAGATTAAACCAGCATCGTGATCTACTGACATTAAACTAGCTAGTGCGTTTGTTTCACATAGGCCATTTCTGCACAGGTGGGGTGGGTTGCCTGCGTTGGGATACTGAGTTCCATACAAGACGTTCGTCTTCTCGCCGTTAGCTGTGTGCTTGGCCCGCCAACGGCATCGTCACCCAACCCTGCGAGAGACAAAGCGCACGTTCCTATGCATGTCATTCAAAAAAGGAGATCGTATGTAGGATCTTTTTCTTGGCGGACCTATTTTAAGCCCAACATTTATTCTCGACTTCCAAAAAAACCTACTTCGGCGAATCACTCATGGAGCCCAAAATCCAGAAGAACATCAAACATCCCACCCAGCCATCCCATGATTGTTATTTCCCGCTGACAAAATCAGAAAGCTGACAATGTCTTCCTCCTTCGAATCATTACTTTGGCCTTCGGGTTTACCACCTGCGAGAATCCAAAACGAAGTGGCGCTGCGTCTGCCTTGGCGCTCTCGGGGATCTTGATATCATACTTGTGCAGCAGTTGACACATGATGAGCTTGGTGGAGTTTGCGCCCATGAACCGGCCTGGGCAGGCCTGTCTACCTAGGCCGAATCCCACGTGCTCAAGTGACACGCTACACAGTTGAGCTGCGCCTTCCTTGTCGCCCGACTCTCTCAGCTTCAAGAACCGGTATCCGTCGTATTGACGCGGTTCGGCGTAGATTTCCTGTTCAGCTTCCTCTCAGCCATTGTTACAACCTAATAAATCTCATTCAAGACTTACCGGATCCCACATTCTTGCCGAAGACACGGCTACAGCAGTGCCCTTGGGCAGATAGCTGCCATCGCTGAGGGTAAAGTCATCCGCCTTGACGATTCGCCCCAAGCCAACTACACGTGAACTTTTTGTTAATCACTGGTTTCTCATTGTCGAAAGATATGGCAAATCTCAGGCCAGACAATTAACTTACCAGTGGCGATTGGCTTCAGCCGCAAAGTTTCCTTCAAGACGCTGTCAAGCAGCTTCATATTGAAGAGGGTCGAAGTCTTCCATCCCTGGCTCAGCTCCCTCTCAATCTCCTCTCTCAAGGGCTCGACCAGATCTGGGTTCTGACAGATATCTAGGATGTTCTGAGACACCAAGTCGGTACTGGATGCATTGGCCAAGATACTCAGGCCCAGCTGTTGGAATGCTGCACTCTGGGCCGTGGCGTCCTGCTTCCTTGCGGCCATCTTTTCAAACCAAGCAAGAGCGTTCTCAAACACGGCACCCTGTGCTTCTTGTTGACGACGGCGCTGTAGGATGGGCTCGATCGATGACTGTGCGTCCTTGAGCATCTGCCGGAGTTCTTGGCAGCAGGGGAGAAACCAGTGGACGATTCCTCGGAACATGCGAGGGTAGGTTCGCAGGACTCTGGCCGCCGCCAGTGCCTTGTTAGGATAGTTGATAGTGACGCGCAGCCAGTCAGGATCACGGCAGAGCTCGGGGCCGAGGAAGACCAGGGCGGAAACCCGAGCGACGAGTTGAGGGATGACGGCACCTAGGGATACCTCATGCCATTCTGGGGAAGATTCCGTCAGTGGCAATCAAGATCAACCGCGCTGCAAAACTTACCCTCGTTGTCCGTCAAGACATCTTTCAACGCAGCCGCCGCTTCGTCAGACAGGTCTTTTGACCATTTGGCTAGTAGAACGATTCGTATTAGCCCGCGTGTCTAAATGGGGTGTAGTCGCTCTCACCGAGGTCACCGGGCGTCAAATAGGTCTTGACCACATCCCGGAGAATGTTGCTTCCTGAGCTGATATGCGGCTCGAATCCTGGTGTCTCTGCCTGCCAGAACTGCGATGCGTGAGCATTTTAATACCTAAAATGTCTTTACAGCGAAAAGACTTACGCCTAGCAAGAATTCAGAGGAACTTAGTCTGGGATCGTTTCGAATGTCGTCCGCAAATTTGGGTGCCAGGAGTGTGACGCTGTCAATACCCGTGTGAATGCGGAACGGCTTGCCCCCATACTCCTTCATGCCCTTTGCAATAAGGTTGTCGGCACCAAGCAAGTACTCTTCCTTCGTCCGATTGACAGCCGGGTAGAGCTCATTCTCAGGCTTCCGGCGGAAGAAGCTGCGCAATCCCACGGCCATCGAAATGAAAGTAAAAAGCCCCAATAGCGACATCGAAACTGGCATAGTGAACACTGCTCTCTCGAGCCCCCCGGACGTGAGGGACGCCGCCCAGGGGTATGCGAATGAGGTAGAGTTTGCCATTACAACGGGGCCGACAGTTGAGATTGGAAGACTTCAAGAGTTTAGAATTGATCTTGCTTGGCAGATTGGAGGATTCGGTTTTTTTTCTGCTCGCCACCATTTGAAGAAAGGCATAAGTTCATATTACATGCATCCCACTCTCGACAGCCGCCTGTTGAATGGGGAACATGTGGGATGCCGGCATTCGGGCGTTTGTTAAGAACTGCTAGCGGTCCGGCTCGGTTCTGCAGCGGAACATAATTGGTGCAAGGGTCCCTGACCAAATCCGAAGAACCCGGCAACCTGGCACCATTTAATTCAGTGACATATTATGCAACCCTCACGATCAGATTCATTGCGTCTGTCGGCTTGTGCGCGTGCCCTTCAGCTTTGTTCTTAGGTATTTTATGTCAAGCGTCCCAATACTGAACAATCGCATCACAATGACCCCAGATCATCCCACCGAAATGAAGGCTCTCATAATCAGAGGCAGGGGTCAAGCGGAAATCACGACGGCGCCGCTGCCAAAGCTTCGGGAGGGTTACATCCTGGTGAGAACTACAGCGGTGGCAGTCAACCCATCAGATTGGAAACACATCAACTACATGTGGGTCGGAGATCCCACCGGGACACGGCCTGGCCTGGATTACGCCGGCGTTGTGGTCGATGTCGGGCCCGGTGTTGAGAAGGACTTCAAGATAGGCGACCGAGTCTGCGGAGTATGCCACGGGTCGTACGTTTTGCAAACCCCGTTTCATGGTTCTGCGGCGTTCCGAAATTCTGACAAGATTACTTCCAGCAACGTGAGGCAGAAGGAGGATGGTACCTTCGCTGAGTACCTCGTCGCCAAGGCCGGTCTCCAGATCAAGATCCCAAGTTTCATGGAAGATACAGAAGCGGCCGCTATGGGATCTGGTCTTGCTTCAGTGGTTTGTGATTCCCTGTCGACAGAAGTGATGTCCGCTGACCGTCGGGGCACAGGGGCAAGGATTATATCAGTCTCTTGAGTTGCCATTGCCGACAAACCCATCATCACGGCCAATCCCGCTTCTCATATATGGCGGCAGCACAGCTTCCGGAGTCATGGGAATCCAATTCGCCAAGATGTCTGGCTGTGTCGTTGCAACGACCTGTTCGCCCAAGAACTTCGAATACATGAAGTCGCTGGGTGCTGACTTTTGCGTTGACTACCAGTCAGAGGATTGTTCCGAGCAGATCAAATCTTTCTTCAAGGGCAGACTCAGACACTCGTGGGACTGCATTTCGACTGTTCAGTCAGCCCGGATATGCGCAGCCGCCATGTCTGAGAAGGGCGGGAAGTACAGCAGCTTGCTTTATCTTTTGCCTTCCATCATCAAGAAGGTGAATCCAAAGGTGACCACGGCGACAACAATTGGGTACACAATCATGGGGGATGAGTTCGAAAAGGAAACAATTGTCGAGGCCCGACCAGAAGATTACGAGTTCGGCAAGATGTTCTTTGGGCTTAGCGAAGACCTCTTGCATGATGAACGCTTCCGCCCAGTCAAACAACGAGTGAACGAGGGCGGTGAAGGTCTCGAGGGGGTGTTGCATGGCCTAGAGTATCTCAAGCAAGGTAAGACAAGTGCCGAGAAGTTGGTATACAGAATCGGTTGTCCCTAAGTAGGAATTCCAACCCGAGTCCAGGAGGTCTTCTGTTTCCTGTCCAGACCTTTTCGCAGCCATCATGTTTTCATTCCAAATAATCTCGAACTTTCATATGAAAACCATAAAGATGTCAGTGGCCCCGTTGTGAATTATTCTCTCATCTCCAAGGACGACATCCAGCTGAATCTGCGCATGCCGAGGATATCATACTGTTCACAGTCGACGAACAGTTGCTGCATGTTTGTTGCGCTGCGGTTTTTTTAAGCATTGAGCAAGACAGGTTCTGATTCATATTACTGGGTAACGACTATTATATTCACGGGAGATAGATCTTGACGGTTTGGATGCCATTTTAATATTTCGGACCGGCTACCTTTCGAAGCTAGCACAGCAGTTTTCCGAGCGGGCGGACCGCCTTGCGCCCCGGGAAACTTCGAGCTTGTCCACCTGGGCTAACCAGGGAAGCATTATTTCGTGTAAGCCATTTGACTTCGAATCGTTTTATTCTAGTCATCAGCTTCTGAACGTTGTTCGAACCCTTTTTCAATATCAATTCTACCCCATCCAGGTCAGCCACCTCACCAAATCCCACCCCGGCCTCCCAAAATGGCGACGACCCAAGCCGTCACGGCCGTGCATGACGCCCACACCAAAGATGCGCCTCTAAGCGGCGCCCTGGTTGATGGCGCTGCTGTTCCAGGCGACGCGCAGAGTTGCATCCCAATTTCCGCGGCGACGGCAACATTTTCGAGCACCAAGAACGTCACCGACGAGATCGTTTCCAAGTCAGGGTTTGCCGGATACTACGAGAATGTCCATCCCGTGCAGATCCAACTATGTCTGTCACTCATTGCTGAGGCGTTTCGCAAACTCCGCTGCGATCTTCAACGGACCAAGCCCGGCCAAAAACTGAGGCGCGTCAAGGCGACCGGTCACGCGCAGAAACAGCTCGACTTCTGCATCGGAATGCTCCAAGAGGCTGAGTTGGTGCGATCTGAGGGGGACGACCTCGTTCGAACCGACAAGCCGTTGCCGGCAAAACCATCCAAGGAGACGCTTGATCAATTACTTGAAGAGCATCCTACAGTGTCATCGCTCAACAACTTGATCTACCTGGCTGGGTCACAGCTTGGAAACATTTGGTCAGGCCGCATCGACAGCGTCAGAGCTATTATCGGATCCCCAGACGGTCGTCAGTATTTGGAAGACGTCTATGGACCAGCTCATCCGAGCAAGGCATTTCACATGCTTATCGAGGACTATATGACACGCCTATTGAAAGAAGTTCATCCCACCGAGAGCCAAAAGTTGCAAGTTCTCGAGCTGGGCGCCGGAACGGGTAGTACAGCTAAATGGCTAGCACCTCTCCTCGCGTCGTCGGGTCTTCCGGTCCAGTACACCTTCACAGACCTGGGCTCGGGATTCGTGTCTCAAGCGGCGAGGAAGTTCCAGGAGTACAATTTCATGGAATACAGGGCACAGGACATTGAACAGCCCCCACCGCAGGAACTCATGAACACCCAAGATGTTGTGATTGCGGTCAATGCTGTCCATGCAACACGTGACATTGTGCAATCCTTGAAGAACACGAGGCAATACCTCAAGCCTGGGGGTATCGCTTTGATTATGGAGATGCAAGAACGGCTGTGCTGCTCAGACTTCATCTTTGGGCTATTCGAGGGATGGTGGCTGTTCGAGGACGGAAGAACGCACGCAATAGCCGAAGACGTGTTTTGGAAGGACGCCTTCCTCAAGGCTGGCTTTTCACATGTAGACTGGACATCTGGAGAACTCAAGGACTCCGGTGTTCAAAAGGTTTTCATGGCTGTTAACAGCAGCTTGGCCTCATAAGTAGATTTTGATGATAGTAATGTCATTGGTTTTACTCAGCTCTTCGTCATGCATTCAGTTTTCATGCGGTAGACTTCCAGCGCGACATGCCACATTTATCCGCTTTACGTTCCCTTGATGCCACTGATGTGCTTTGATCAGGCTGGAAGGCTTTTGTGACGAAGTCGCTTCAATGATGACGTTACTGGACGGTTGCGGCTGCCGTCAGTTGGTGTTATTGACGAGAAGGCTTGATTCTTGATACAGCTCGCATCAATCCCTTGAATATAACGGGAAGTTTCGAAAGCGTTCACGATGACTAGGGCTTTTGAGGCTCAGATTTTGGGGCGAAAGTGTCTATTGCGATCCCAAGTAGGCAGCTTGACCTGTTACCTAACCCTTTTTGCTATACAACTGAACTCCTGGGTTGCATCTCTAACAGCTCCTCGTCCTCCTCTTCCTCGCCATCTGAGTTTTCCGAGTTTATGGCATGATACCTGTTCTTTCGAATCCACAAACACTCTTTTGCGGAAGACACGACAATGAGACTTGTGACGACACTGGCAATCCCAATCAAAGCTAGCAGATTAATGTTGGACTTCCACACCACCCAATCCAGTAGCAGAGCCCACAAAACCTGGGAGTAGATCATGATCATGGCGGCCGAGGAATTGTCGCTGGCAACGCCAGCAGTGAGCAGGTACTCCTTGTCTTTGCATCAGTACGCGGTTTTATAAGTGGAAAGGGAGGAGGAGCTCACCATAGTAAAGCCCAAGAGCCCCAATGGCGTCAATTTCACCCAAGAAATAAGCGTGTTCGTCAAATGAACACTGCTCATCAGGAAAAAGGCTACTGATGTGACGGCGACGACGGTCCATGCGAAGTAGAGGACACTGAAGAGTGGATGAGCTCGGGAGCCAATGGATCGAATAGCAGTAAGAGCAACCTTGTAACCCAAGCTGGTTAGTAACAATTTCGAGGCCTGATAAGATGATCATCACTCACTGCTCCTCCGCAGACACCAAGCAGTCCGAATCCGAAGCCCATCATGCGACCTTTGAACCTTCCCTCGGCGACATCATGGACGGCGCTAGTGCTGATACTGTCTGCATGGGGCCCAAACAGGGCGTCTGGCTGAACGACAAGAATGACGCCCACGAGAGCGATGAGCGCGCAGATTCGATCAATGATTTCGAATGAGCCATAGTCCAGATATCTGCTCAGAAGCATGGCAGCCAGTGGGCCCAAAAAATTCAAGGCCGTCGCCTCGCTCAGCTTGAGATACATGATGGAGACTGGTTGACCACGTCAGCGACCATCTCATGAAGCGTTGCGGGGCATGTGATCTTACAGTAGAAGCCAAATGCCCCAAAGATACCAGCTACTGCTCGCAAGGCGAACAGACGCCTCAGCTCGGGCGGCCCCGATGGAAAGCTGGGTCTCTCATTCCACCAGAGGTAGCACGCACACCCGGCGCCGGTGATGAGAAACCGGACAAACAGGACTTGGAAAGGGTGAATAGGCTCGTGGCCGGTCTCGAAGAATTTTGCCAAGCCATTGAGCCCCGCCGCCGAAATCTGGGAGGTCAAGACGAGTAGCAACGGCTTATGGCGATCCCACAACGAGCGACTCACGCCTTTGTCCATGGCTGGCAGCTGCTATCTGAGTGAATGGATCATCGAGTTCGTCAATGTCACTATTGCTGTGGCGACGAAAAGACTTGAACGTATCCTTCCACTTGGCCTCCCTTTTCCCCACCAACGCTGGAAAGTGATCCTCAGGGGCGACAGTGACACGGTAGCATAAGGTTTCGGAAACCAAAGTAATCGTACGTAGTGAAACGGACCTCGGCAATGCATTGTGTTGAGTCGA
The DNA here is from genome assembly GCA_025962755.1 of Colletotrichum tropicicola. Classification (NCBI taxonomy): domain Eukaryota; kingdom Fungi; phylum Ascomycota; class Sordariomycetes; order Glomerellales; family Glomerellaceae; genus Colletotrichum; species Colletotrichum tropicicola. The sequence continues at coordinate 41,898 of JAOWMA010000191.1, read as the reverse complement.
AGCTCCGTGCACACACACAAGAGACCCTTGCCCACATCTCGGGCCGAGTCGTTTTGGGGGCTACGCTCCAGCCGTTTGGGTCACCCTCGAGCGGAACCATAGCCTGCCACCCCGGAACTCTCTGGTAGAGGATGTTTGAATTCCGAAGGATGGTTGGAAATCGACTTCTTGTTCTCTTGAAGTGTCCACGCGGTTCCCCGCCACGTGGAAAGATGTCTGTGGCCCTCATGGATTGGGATGATGGGCGGAACATTAACGAACGTATACTACGGGCATCTCGATCGATCACTTGGTCTTGTCATCCACAACCACAATCAAAACTCTCTTAATCAGGGGTCTTCAGTCCAACTAGTCATGCTCGGCATCCAAAGAGCACGCCATCGAACAATCAGGAAGGTGAGTAACGGTTAAGCTTTTCTCCGCAGAACAGCTCCACCATGATGTCCATGTCGCTCGAAGAACAGAGGAACCGACGAATGCTGCTTGTCTCCACCTTATGCTTCGAACATTGTTTATCTCTAGCCCAGACCTGGGTGTCGCCCTTGTTACTACCGACTTATTATGTAGACTGAGACAGGCTGTTCGAGGGCCAGCTGGCCAGTGGTGAGCAAGCGATTGCTGGCAACTCTCGAGAAATTTTCTCAACAACCTCCCGTTACGACTAACTTTGTCAACCCCTTCGCTTCTTCTAGGCCAATGAAATGATTGTGTATCAAATAAGTTGTATGTTTTGGCTGCACATTGAATTTTGCCTTTTGGCCAAGGCCTCGATCTGCAGACGCCATAGTGATCGGCAAACTCAGCAGCACCGCAAAGTCTCCGGCCCCAGTCAAGCAAGGAACGAAGGTCGAAGGCGTGGTTCATTCCAATCATTTCGTCATTCGCGCCAGCCATGCCATGTCTACTATCTTTCTAAAACTAATGCCGTCGTTTCGTTCCGTCAACTGTGAATACGCTTGCTTTCATGCTTTTTGTGTGCGGGCTGCGCTCTTAACTCGCCCTAACCACTTGAACCAACTCCAAATAATGATCCAGCAGACACTCTTCGTCGCTCTCCAAGCTCAACCTGCCAAAGAGGCCACCGCAAATTGCAAGATACGGCATCGCCGCCTTGCGATTTCCCTTTTCCCCGTTAACGAGGTAGTAAACGATGAAACAGAGGGAGACCAAAAGTAGATGTCCCATGTCTCCCCAGCGGGTGCTTTGGGATCCAATATCCCTGTCAGTTCGTTAGCGAGGTTTTTGGTGGCACGCCAGCTTCCGGGGGGTGACAGTACCTTTCCAGACCCTTTTCCCAAAACATACCGCTGTTTGCCAGCTTGACTACCGCAAAAGCTGACTCGGCGCACCGTTCCATGCACCGGTCCCTCGTCTGGCCGGCGACACCCGACATGTCACCCTCGTCTGATGACAACGGCGCAATCCAGGGGCAGTGGATAAAAAACACCGCTCTGTGGTACATGCAGAAAACACGGAACGCCTTGCGCAGCTGTCTGTCGTCTTTGATCGCCTGCAGCGTCTTGACGTTGTGCGCCTCGTTCAAGGGCGCCGGGAGTCCGGTGACCCACTCGTTGAGGACATGGCAGCTGGCCTGGAGGCGATCGCGACGGTCGTAGCCGGAGGTGGACTTGTTGAGCGCTCGAGGACTGTACTGGAACTTGAGTACCGAGTGTATAAGCTCGGAAAAGGTGTAGGACACGGCGATCATGTCGTCGCCGCGGTCGAAGGAGGGGAACCGACTGCCCCAGCCGAGGTCTAGGATCTGGCAAATCTGTTAGACTCATTTGGCCGTAGGAGGGCCAGGGCCGTGTGACTTACCGGGAGCATTCCGTGATGGATGGCGTACTCTGTCTCGAGGCTGTACAAAAACCAGACGCTTCGCTGGGCCAATTCCTGGTCTTGGTCGGTCATGGTTGGCTGTTGACCTCTGGCTGTGTGAACGAGGCGGAGATCTCTGGCGCAACATACCGCGCCCGTGATCTTTTCCCATACCAACGACTCATCACACATGCATGCGATAACTGCCTATGTGTAGTTAGTGAAGATGCGCTTGCCGCCGGCGCGTATCAATGAGAGCGTACCATGAGAAGAGTCGCCTATCACAACATTCTGAGTTAGCACATCGTCTTCGGAACACGCAGAGCGTCCTCATACCTGAAGCTTCAAGAGGCTGTTTGGACAGCTTTGAACGGTCTTGTAGAGACCCAGCGCCGATGCAAGTCGTCGTTGTGCGTCGCGGGTCTCGTCTGAGCTTGGTGACTCTCGGCTGCGCTGGCACGTTGTGTAGTATCCGATGGACATGATTGCCTCGGTGAATGCGATGACCAGTGGGCTTGCTTCTGGCTCGCGAGACTGCTTAACGATCTTGTCGACGGCGTGTCTCGTCAAAAAATTGCTAATGCTTTCTGGGAGTCAGTCGGTGGACTTGGATTGAGTTGAATGAAAGGATCTACTCACGGGCAACAGTCCTCGAAACATGCTGTGACACACCAGTAGTCAGCATTGAAGACTTACGATTGATGCATAGAAGACTCACCATCATAGTATCGAGACATTGTGATCTCGCTTTCGGGGAATCGCCTAGATCGGTCGAGGTTGGTTTTGCCCTGCGGGATGGATCGGCTCCCGCACAACACCCTCTTTAGTCCGTTCACTATCTTGATCATCTCTGTCCTGTGAGGCTCTTTACTGCTGCGAGCGATGTAACTAGGTAAGCCATAGAGGCTAGAGGCGGCAAAATCGACATGCATTGAGACATCATGGCTGGGCTGTGGCTTTTCTTTCAAATCGGACCGAGGCTTCGGGGCGTTTGTTGCGTCGTCAAAGTTGAATAACTAATGAGGCATTAGTGATCTGAAAGTATCATGATTCAATCGACAACAACAACTCACCATATCGTAGTCAGGCGGACTGGCCGTCTCGGGTCGAGACTGTTGATGAGACTCTCTTGCGCTCGTTGCGGGCGGCGCTGGTGAAGCCGAGAACTTGTCATCAATGATTGGTGAGGCAAACTCAAAGTTGAAACCCCCCGCAGAGTTAGAGTCCGAGGGCGTCGTATCGAGCAGCTCCATCAGCTCGTCTTCGCCCGGTAACGGCAAGTCCAACATGTTTGTGTGGTCGTCATGGCCGGCGTGTCGGCCATCGGTGTATGCATTTGGCATGCCGAGTTGAAGCAAGCAACTCAGGTCGTCCCCATCGCCCGTCTCTTCGTTGTTCCCGGCATCCTCGTTTGACCTTGGTGTGAGCAGACTGTTGTCGCAGGCAAGTTGTTGCCACGCATCGTAGGGCGGTAGATTGTCATTGGTATTGATATCCAGTCGTCGCACATTCGGTGCCGCTCGGTTGTTTGTTCCGGGCGCGCTCGTCCTGCGCGGTCGTGGTGCTAGCGGAGGGTAGTAGCACGCTTGGCCGTTACGCTGAGTTGGGTTAGTTGGAAGCTATTCGACGACGACGGAGTGGATGGCAGTGGCATACATCGCAGTTTAGACACGGGTCGGCACCGTCACCTTGAAGTTGTTAGAGTACATCCGGTTGCAAGTGAAGAGGCGTAAACTTACATCGCACTTTTCTGGACCTGCACGCTTGGCAAGCGCCTCTTCTGCGTGTGATTCTTCGCATTGTTGATGGATGGGATGGCGTGGGAGTGGGAGCCGGGTTCAAAGCCTTCTAGAATGTGCAGGCGAAGGCTATTAAGAAAGTTGAGCAGCCTGCCGGCAAATGAAGTTAACGGCGCGAACGGGCGGTGCCGCGCTGAATGCAAGATTAGCTTGGACTAGATACCATTCAAAGAAAATTCACCAACGGATGAAGAGGTACAATATCTTAGAGTTTGCACCTGGGTGAATTCAGACGGTGTTGCACTTGACTAAATACCGACCAAGGCAGGTCTGCCTGCGATGAGTCGGTGACAAGGGCAACTTGGGCAACTAGGACGCTGCCTCTTGTCAAGCACGGGAACCCTGCCGTTCAGTTTGTTAAAGCGTCCGGGCTCTCTGAGCTATGAGAGTCTAACCAGCCAGAACCCGAGCATCCACGGCCGTTTCGGCCGGGACCAGCTCGCGGAGAAGCTGAGGGGTAGCTTTCTCTCGGGGCTCTGGCTGTCTTCGCAATGCTGTAGGAGTTGCTCATGCAGCCACTCTTTTTAACTTTGGGTTTCCCCTCACCGCGTAACGCTGCGCTGGTTTCGTGCTTTCAGCCGGTAGACTCGTGGCTGATAGGCTTTGCGATGACTCGCCCGAACCCTGGACTCTGGACGACATGGAGCACACCGTTCTCCAAAGCCGCCCTCCTTGTCATCCGCTGCGGGCCTGGTAACTGTGCGCTGGGTCTCGAGGGAGCGCGGGGGCGCCATCTGAGTGTCTCTGTATCCACGCGCCCACAATCTTCACATCTACCCGCTCACATCGCCCACGCCGGCACATCTCTCCATCACTCGCGTCGACCCGTTATGCCAAGGCGCTAGGTTTGGACAATGAGAACCTACCAAGAATATGACCTGTCGTTTCAATATGCTTCCCGCCCGCTCCCACCTGGGCTCTTTGCTACGGGATTAGGCGCCGCAAGGTGAACTCTCAGGCTCACCGAGTCAGGGCCAGCGAAACATCAACAGACACAAACTTCCACTAGCAGTGCCGGTGGACAAACCTAACCTTCAGCGTTGCGTGGCAGCCCGGTGGCAGTTCAGCCCACTGGGCCGTCACATGTTCGACTACCGGGCGTGTGTACTGACAACCACATAATCAGAAACCATAAACCTTACCTCAGTAATGTAACAGTGATCCGAGTCAGGTTCCTACGATTCTGCTGTAACTTCCGACTCGACCCCCAGGAGTGAGGACTCCCAAATGGGTCTCGTCCCTCCGACCCCGGGTAGCTGGGAGACCCTGCGAAGTCTGAAGAGAGGTAACGCTCTCGGGGTTGCAATAGCGACGGGACCGTCGACTCTCACGTACCGACCATCTTTGGAAAACCGTGTACCGATACCGAGAGATCGTCAATCCCAGTGCTGCAGACCGGACGGTAAATAAGAAGACGCTGTGGGCCCCCTAGCTCTCATCCTTGGATTGCTCTCCGGTTGACTCGCCTCACTCGGTGTTTCCAATCAGGACTGCCCCGAACTTCATCACCTGAGAATCTGTCGCTATGCCCGCACGTTCCCGGAACCCCTTGTCAGCCATGAGCGCACCCCTCACGGCCCCTACGCCCGATGTCAATCATCAACCAAAGACGGGCATCGCCAAGGAGGCGAAGCACTACATCGCCCACCGGCCACCATATCCGGACTCGATGTGGAAGCTCTGGAACAGCTATCATCAGGGTCCTCTAACAAGCGTCCACGACATCGGTTCCGGCTCCGGCAATGGCGCAGATGCGCTGCTCACGCACACGACGCCCACCCCGAGGCACGTCGTGCTGACGGAGCCGCAAGAGAAGAACATTGCGGACTGTCAAGCCCGCTTCAAGGACCGCTTCCCCGAGACCGAGTTCACGTACCGGAACTGCCGTGGGGAGGACCCATGGGAGCCTCCCACCGGCTTGGAGCACGTCGACTTTGTCATGGCGTGCGAATCGCTCCACTGGACTGTTCTCGGGCCGACGCTGGACAACATTGCAAAGAGTCTGCGGACAGGGGGCACTTTCGCGGCTGTCATTTACGGGCCGTTTCCCAAGATTAGCAACAACGCTGCCGCCAACGCTGCGTTCAAAGGTTTCATAGGGGAGCACTCGTCGTACCTGCTCAAGCAGGAGTGGATGAACGAGAACTGGAAGCGCGTGGCTAGGCAGATGTTCTACGGCATGGACTCGGTGCCGTTGACGGATGACGTGTGGCAGGACGTCAAGCGGATCGAGGTCAACTGCCAAGACGGGTGGTACGCCAAGGACTACGAGAAGATTGAAGGAACCGCGGACCCCGTGGATCACGTGGGAACCTCGGAGCGTATGGCCATCAACGACAGCGAAGACTGGCAGATCTGCGGCTCGGTTGAGTGGCTGAAGCAGTCGCTGGAGTCGATGAAGTTCGGTTTCACGGAGGAGTCGTGGAAGTCGCCAAAGTGGCAGGAAATCCAGCGAGCAGCGAGTGACGGGGCATTGGATCTCAAGTGGCAGGTCCACATGATCCTCGCCCGCAAGAGGGGTTGAACGGGGGACGTGTTCAGGGTATCATTTTGATCAGGATCAGGCTTGTATCTTAGCACATGCATCGTGGCCCCCGCGGTAAATTCCGTAGAATAAGACGTAAAGAGACTAGCAATTACGTGTGTGTGTGCTGGCTTGACACACCGACAGACTGGGTCGCGAATTTTCCGAGAGTCGAACTTCTTTTGCCCTTGTGTTGCACTTGTGGTGCCGAGTGGCTGAACAAGTCATGTTTGGACGACGGAAAATTAATCTTAAAAGAATTGAAACAGCATACGGCGGGAGTTCCCTTTGGGTCTTTGGAAACCTTGTCTCCGCGACGTCTTATTTCGGGACGTTATGCATAACGGAGAGCTTTTCCGCTACAGACCTGTGATTGTCGTCACGGTTGCCAAACAACCTAGAACTGAGTTGTTTACAAAAGTACTGGAAAAGGTCCGACTCCATACCACCGCCCGAGGCTTTCGCATCCTGAGTCCGCGAATGCGGGCCCTCCCACGAGGAGTAATAGGGTGGGAGGGGGCCACATGTCTAGGTAGTGATACCAAAAGTCGGCTTGTTCAGCCGAGGGGGAGAAAAGCTTATTTCAACTCAGGGTACTTGAGTAATTATCTTCGCTCAAACTGGCGTAACATGATTCAGGGAACGCGGCCCACGGATCTCTCCACTAATGAGGGGTTGTGTCTTTATCTGGAGTTGACTGGTGATCGGTGGCAGGAAAGTATCCATATGGCCGAGCAGTCTGAGGATTCTGGAGCTACCTAAGGGGTTACCTCCAAGCCCTATCCATGTTAAAGGCAACCAAACAGCGTAGTGATTTGATTTTGCGTCCAGCTACTGGCTTCCTGTACGACTACTGTTCAGTTCGAGATCGACCTACTTACATAATATTCTCACTTGTTCATCTTCGGATCCATTGATCATCCAATGAGACTTTGCATTAATTATCGTACATGGGTCCTCTCTGGGCAGCACACGAGAACGAGTGCTACGTTTGGGATTTTGAAAGTCTCGGCACATTCCTTCTCCCTTTGGGCTTCGTGGATGCATGTGATAACCCGAGTGCGGTAGGGGCCAGGCTCTGTGCTACGAGGGCATGTCCTGTGCATAATGAGCATGCCACTGGTAACGAGGACCTGCACAAAAATAGCGATGTCATGAGTCGACACTTGAGATGGCACTTTTAAGTCTACCCGTATTGGACATCGTAACAGACTCTATACTCAGAACCGGTCATGCATGTTGTGGTTATCAGCGTGCACAACGCCCCTTTACGTAGCATTGGAGCCAGGCATGTCCGCAGTTACTACATGACCTCCACATGAGCTCCCTGGGCCGTTATTGCCGATCTTGAGCAAGTCACTGAAATGAAATCATTGTTTGTATTTTGCCCAGGAATCCTTTGGCACTTTGACTTGTTCAAGTTCTATCCCTGCTGTAAGGAGTTACCAGGGGCTCGGTTAAAGTGGAAGTATTGCACGGGTTGTGGAGTTCTCTCCGCGTCGAGGTAACGCAATGATGGGCGGCGAGACTAGCTGCTCTAGGTTATTTCACCGGTACAGCATGACCTTGGTAGATGACCATATCATTACAAAGAGATCCCGGATCGTGAGTGTGTACATCATTCGTTAAGGCGTAAAACGACGTAGATCCACAGGGCGTAGTCAAGCAACCCAGGAATGAGTATCGCCAAGACTCATGATTGGGGGAGTTAATTGGCACTTGCATCACGTCATGGGTGGATAACATCGTACATGGTCTGGGGGTGATACTAAATAATATTGAAAGAAATGGCCCGATTACGTTTTGGATGTGCGATTTGAGCTGGTACGAGCACGATCTCAGGCGGATGTACATGTACTTTTTACGTATGAACAACATTAGTCTGGAGATTTGCAAGTTGATTGAAAAGATTTTGTCTTAGGGTATCAGTGAGTGTCTACATTGGATAAAGCATCCAAAAGGTTTGCGCGAATCTAAGTGTAACATTCAAAAACAGTAACATGCATCCAATCATTATCCATTAGTCCTCCTATCCAGATGCAGGCCGATCTACTCCCAGTTCTTCAGCGCCTGACTGAATCCACCCCACTTGTTCTTCTGCTCATACTCCCAATCATCGGCAACGTTCTCCTCAAAGTACTGCTTGATGTCGCCAATCTTGGGCTTGAACTGATACTCGAAATCCTCAGGGGGGCTCAGTTGATCCTCGATGGAGCGCTGCTGGACAGCCTTCTTCTGGACATAGGGCTTGGGAGGCTCGTAGGCTCCCTTGTACGACAAAGCGCCAGGGCCAAGGTAGGCCTTGGCCTTGCTCACAACCTCGTCGCTGTAAGCAACAGTCTCGTCGCCGATGGTATCGTCAGAGTTGACCGTCGAGCCAGCCACGCACTTGCCCTTCTTCCACGCAGAGTCGGCACTGGCGGTCCAGACAGCAACGGGATCGTAAATCATCTTCTCTGTGTAGAACAGACGGCAGTTGGCTGCCTCGTAGTTGAACTGTTCGGGGCATCCATCGACGTTTTTGCGGGCGTACGCGTTACGGTAGTTGAAGGCGCCAGCGCCGGCCAGGCGAGGCAGCAAGGGTGGCTCGCCGATGTCAGGGAGGGCGTCGAATGCGTCCAGGAGGTACTTGGTGTTGTTGTTCTTGATGGCGTCGCGGCCGACTTGCATGACAGCCTGCTGCAGGTCGATGAAGTTGAGGACCTGAGACCCCTCGACACCGCCGACTGCCTGCATGGCGGCTTCCAAAGGTCGGCCGCCGAGGGCAATCGTGCGGACGCCCTGCTCTCTGACCAAGAGCCCGGTGAAGATGGTGCAAGTAGAAGCGCAGCCGCCGTCAGTCACGACGACAATGTTCTCCGGCGCGAAGACCTGATCCTCCTGGCTCATGGGGTATCCGAACTCTGACTGGTTGTAGCGAAGCAGTTTAGTCACGTTCTGGCCACCGACGAACTCGGGCCCGTAGAGGTCAGCCCAATCCTTGTACGGCTTGTGCTCCTCGTCGTAGAGACTTGTGACGAAATCTTGAAGGATGTCGGGCGAAGTCTCATCGGCGGTGGTGCCAAGAGCGTTGAGCGCCTCGTTGGCGCGCAGGCGGTTTCCATCCCAGATGTCGCTGTCCTTGGGGAAGAGCTGGTTGTAAAGCTGGTATCCGGCCACAATGAGGCCGCCGCCGTTGGCCTGCACGTCGATGATGAGCTTCGTCTTGCAGGCGTCCTTGGCCTTCTCGAGGAACTCGGCAACAGTGCGGCGCGCTTCCCCGATTTCAAAGGAGGCGTTTTGGCGGGATTGAGGGATAGTCCACGGGGCGAAGGAGAGGACCGCGAGGACCGCGGTGTCTTCGTATCCCTCGCCTTCGAGGAAGTAGCCAGAGATCCATTCGTGTTCATGGAAAGCGACGGGCTTGGGGTAGCCTGGCAGCTGGGTTGCCGTGGGCGTCGCAGAAGAGGAGGTGGCCGTCGATGATACCGTAGCACTAGAAACGACACTGGAAGTTGTGGCGGCGGGAACCTCATACTGCTCGTGGAGGCTCTCGGGAGTGTCAATGTAGGGAAGGGCTGCCTTTGGAATTTTGGCAACGAGCTTGATGGTGGTAGTCGTTCCGTTGGTGAACTTGATCACCTCCTCATCAGGGGCGCCGGGCAGTCTGGAAGAAAATGCATCACCGTCGCCCTGGGCAGCCAAGGCCGGGTTTGTAAACAGTTTGTTGTACTTGGCATCTGGGTCCTGGCTGAACTGGTGAGAGGCCTGGAATTCCAAGTACTCGACAACAGGAACGTCGTTGATACACTCAATGTCGAACACGTCTGTGCCGTTGCGGACGTCTTTCACAAAGTCGCTGCTGAGGTACACCCTTGGAAGGCCGGTGACCTCGTCAGCCACTGAGACCACACCGTTCAGGCTGCCGAAGCCGAAGATGTTGAGCAAGGCAGGGTTATAGGCAAAGTGGCCATCGGAGGCTTGAATAAACTTAGCATGTGTTAGAATCACGAGTCAAAAGGTTTGACATCATTCAACCTACGATATAGCGAAGGTCCAAAGCAAATTCCAGCTGGCTCTTGTACTTGTCCTCGCTCAGCTTGGCTCGAATCTGCCCCAATCCGGCGATGACATCCACACCAGGGATGAGGTATCCCTCAGGGGGGTCTGCTAGGGGCTCCAACGTGCTCTGGAACTCGATGTAGGGCTCGAGATAGTTCAGAAGGTCCAGATCCCGGTCCTTATCGACGGGGACCGAGTTTAAGCAGTTGTACGCTAATGAGGGCGTGATGAGGGCTGCCGTGGCAGTCGGGTTCGCAGCAAATATCGATTCGGCGGCGGCTTTCACGAGAGCGCAGGCAGTGGCTGGTGAAGTGGTTGGTGTAGGCTGGGCAGTAGGCTTCACGGCGGCTGCGGAAGCCGTGCCGGTGAGGGCGAGTGCCCATGTAAGTGATGAACGCATCTTGAGGTGTGTTTCTGGTCACTTTCGAGACCTGTCCTGATGTTTGCAACAAAATGAAAGGGAGCTTAAAGGTGAATAAGTTGTTGTGAGTGCGGATGCCTAGTCGTACGTTTCTTGTTGCTGCGGTACATGTAGAATATGAATCCAAGTCCCAAACATCGTAGAGGGACTCGTTCAAGTCTTATACCTAAACATAGACTGACATGACAAGACCCAATGTCAGCAAAAGGCCAGCTGCGGCGCCTCGTCCTCGCGCTCTTGGATCCCCAGCCCCTACAAGCGCGTCTGGGGAAACGCCCGGGAACCCACCAGCGGCGAGTAACCTTAACCCATCGTCGGGCTGAGGCTGTGAGACGGCGCCGGCCAGGCAGAACATGCTCAGCTTGTGAGGCCAAGCGAACGAACATGGCTTCACCGGCTCGGCGCTAGTCTGCTTAGTCTCATGAGCCGGCGTCCATCACAGCCCCCCACCCCCCCTGCTGGCTCGTCCCTCTTCCTGTTCGGTTATTGGGATGAGCGAGCAGCTCCCGCTTACCGTTCGGTTGTGATCCTTCGTGCTGACGCTGGGTCGCGCTCCCGCGGATGAGGTGATGTGGAGAAGCCGGAATCTGGCCGAAGAGCGTGCCATGACGGCATTGTCTCCTTTGTTTCCCGTTTGAATGCCTAGTGCCGGCTTTGAATTGAACATGGACTCTGCTTCACCGCTCCGGCGTTGAGATTTAGGCGCCAGCCGCCCGTCATCCGACATGACAAGGCCCCTGGACAAAAGTGAGCAAAGATGCCGGCGCGTTGTCGTGCCTGGCCGTGAGATCGTGGCGCGTTTGAAGGGACTCAGAGCGCAGGGCGGCAGGGGTGTGGCGCGCTAACACGTGGAGATGAGATCCTCCAGGATCGTCGCAATCAAAGCCTGCCGCCGGGAGGCACAGCTGGGGGACAACGGTCCAGAGGTCAGCATTTGGAGACGCGGGCGGAGCTCCACGGGGCCCCTTTCTCATCCATCAATGATCAGGCCAGTCAGTTGTAGTAAGCACAGAGTCTTGGACATACAACTACCTAGGTACGTGGGGTTCTCGGCTGCAGTCACGATTGGGTGATCAATGGAATGGTTTGCTACGGATACTCGCGATAGATCCCCATGTTATTTCCGTCTGAACTCGCCGATCCTCGTGGGTCAGGTCGCCTGGTGCGTTCTGGGAGCAACTTTTGGCGGACTGGAATGATCGTCGACGTCACGTTAGCTCGAGCTTCGTCCGAGTCAGGTAGAGACAATGAATGGCCGGCGGCACTCCTCGCGGTTATTGTCCAAGAGTAAGGCGCTACTCGGTATTGGGCCCGTCCAGTGACATCATCACATGCCCGGCAGATTATTGCAAATTCAAGTTATTCCCGTAGTTTGGACATGAAAGAATGTGAGAGACATTTGATGGCGACATGCTCACCATAGCACGATAGTACGGCACCGGAGTTGACGCCGGCGCGGAGGGTGCAGTCGGAGGATCACCGTTCCGGCCCACAAACTGAACAGAGAAAAGATCATTCTCTTGCTGGACATTCTCGGCATGCAGCAGTCAACATCTGCTGCCTTCCGGCAGGCCTGTCATCGGGGACGCCAGCACCTCGCGGGATGTTCAGCCTTAACGTCCCCTCATGTGGCCACTCCCTCGACTGTGGCTTAGCTCGCAGGGGCTTGCAGGCTGCTTTGCTGGGGCTTGGTGAGACCTATTTTTGACTCGGGACGCATTTCCGCGCTGCCGGCACTTTGTAGGCTTCAGCATTTTCTCCTTGCCCCCCTGCGATCCGGCACCGGCCGAGTCAGGGGTCAACGCACAAAGATCCTTACGAGCACCTGGATTCGGACACATCTTTGTGTGCTTGTTTCAGAGTTGTCTTGCTTGTTTCTTCCGCGGTAGTGGCCTGGTTGCTGCAGAAGCGCTGATTCCTTGCGCAACAACTCTATCCCCCGATCATGGCTTGTTGAGGGGGAGCATCTCATCGGCCGGCCTGATCAACTCTACGCAATCTCCCCACTGCCCTTCGCCAAATGGACCTACTTGGGTAAGGATGATTTTCCTGGCGTCCGTGATGAGCACTATTAAAAGTCCACCAAGGCAACAGCAAAACATCAGACAGCAGGGCACGACCGCCACCGCGGCAAGCTAGTTTCTCTAGCTGTCCGACCGTCTCAATGCTAAGGTACTGAACAGGCTAAGGGTGAGATGCACCGAGTGGCCCGGCTTGGTGTTGGGGTTCTTTGGGGAACTTTTGGAGTCTTAGTCCCGAGTTCGCGGCCGCGGAGTGTCCACGTCGGACTCTCGCCCCCGGCCAGTCGGCCGAGTCCAGTCCTTCACCCGGGGATCATGGCGCGTCTCGAACGTCTGTCCGGCTCGGCTGCTTCCAGTAACCCGAAGGTCACGTCAACGCCCACACGTCGAAATCGCTTCCCGGATGCTGGAACGGGAGACCTCATTCAGTTACGGTGCCGACCGGCTGCTGTCAGGGCACAGACAAGCCGCGATCGCGGTCTTGGGATGACGGCAACCACTGGGAGGCATCGATGGATTGGTCAGCATTGATGCGTCTCTTGGCGTCCAATGTCCTCCTCGCATGAATTGCCAGCAACGTGAACGTTCTCTCGTAGTCGGCAACACGTGGCTTGCCACAGGTCATGTTTTGTTTTGCCGGTGAGACAAGTTTGCAGGGCGAGACATCAGACATTAATAATTTTAATCTGCGGCGGGGCGTCTTCGTGTGTGTGTTCAGTGTGTGTGTGTGTGTGTGTGTCTGTACGCCATATGTGTGTGCCTGTATGTGTGTGTCTTGCAGACTGAGTTGTCGAGCGTGGCCGGAACGGTTCCATCAAACTATGCAGATGCGCGACTTGGACCGAATATAGGTACAAAGTAGCCTTCGATGAAGGATGTGAGGGCGTGCTTCACTCAGGCCGCCCAATCGGTGTCAGTTCCCGTGATGAGGAGGAGTTGGTTACGTTTAAGCATCGCCGGAAGAGGGACACTGACAGCCGCACGAAGCTTGTCCCCTGCCTTGTCAACGGCTCCGCCCAAGTGAATGTCTAGCAGATTGCAGTATTCCGACGCAACAGTGTGAATACGATTGGCTGCTCGTGTTCGGTGCGTCCAACTCCATCGAGAGCAACAAGCACAGTGAAGCCGGAATGTAGGTGTCATGCGCACTGACGCCCCTTAACAGATGGCCGCATGATTCCAACGGTGTCTGATGTTCTTCTCCAGGCAAAACGGCGCCTTCTAGAAATTTACCTCTGTTAAGGGGTTTCGAGAGACGGGCGAGTGTGGCCGGCATTAGAGTTAGACTTCGGTCCGAGACGCCCTCCCTGGACTGGGAGTGTTTGTGGCCCGCGCTGGTGGATGCCCGCATCACAGGCTCCATGTCGGTTCGGGCTTCACACCGTTCGGCGAGCAAGTGGTAGCGGCAGCTGAACCTGGCAGGCGACTACTCCCCGATGCCACTTGTCCCCCCCGTGCCTGGCTTGCCCTGGATGCATCGATGACCAGTCTTGACCGTCACTGAACGGGGGACATGTCTAATCCTGTTATCTGATTGCATGACTCGATTACTCAACGATCCGTTTCACACATTGCGGTATTCAGTGAAAACACAGCATCCTCGCCGGACTCCAGCTCCCCTGTGCGGCTGCAGTCCATGTTCACTAATAGCAACTAATACTCGCGTCTCAAGATGAGCGAACATCGAAATGGCGACAACCTGGAAGTTGTACAGAAGTTGAAAGCGCTGTGTGCTAATATCTTGTCTGTTTCTCTTGATGACATTGACGAAAACACCTCCTTCGTCACGCTCGGTGGTCAGTGTTTTGTTACTTCGATGTCAGTCTGCATCTGCGGTTTGGTTGCTGATTCTGCGAGGCAGGCGATTCCTTCAAGGCAGTGCACCTCTTTCAGAAGTGCACCGAGGAAGGCCTCGGCGTCCGGTTTCAGGATCTGCTCCACAAGCCATTGCGTGAAGTCGCTGCACTATCACGGCCGGCGGCTCTCGACGATGATGCCGGGGCCGCGAGCAGGCGTGACGTCGGCGGGGACGAGAGATACCCCCAGATGCCGTTCGACTACGACTTCACCAGGATTTTCAACGAGCTGAGAGAAAGGCATCGCCTTGGCCAGGATGAAATCGAGGATATTTACCCGTGCAGCCCGATGCAGGAGAGTATGTACATTGGCCAGAAGATGAGCTCGAAGCGACTCTACCGGACCCGCGGGCTCTTTGAGGCACAGTCCGTATTCAACCCAGAACACTTCAAGACAGCCTGGAACGATGTTGTGCGCCGACATCAGACTCTCCGGACAGTCTACGTGGAAACGTCAGACCCGGCCTCTGGACGGCTGCTTGACGCCGTTGTTCTGAAGAGCAAGCCAGGACTGGTAATCGTGAAGCACTGCGACGATGTGGAAAAGGTACATCAGCAGTTCCGCGACGGCGTTCTCGATGGCGGAGGCAGCGACGCGGATGATCAGCATCAAATCACGATATACACCAACACCAAAGGCGGAAAGGACGGGCGGGCCCTTTTTCAGATGGATCTCAACCACCTCACCGTCGACGGCAGCTCACTCATGATCATCATTGACGAGCTCATCAGGGGCCTGAAAGGGAGCCCTGTGTCAGGGCCCGCCACGGGCTATGGAAGATATATCGACTATCTCCAGCATCAGGTCGATGAAGACGGGGCGCTCGATTACTGGATCGAGTACCTGGACGGGGCGGAGCCGTGCTACTTCCCTACAATCAACGACAATCAGACAGGTGGCGGTGGCTCTTTCGAGGTTCTCGAAGTGCCTCTTGAGACGTCCATGAACGATCTCAAAGCGTTCTGTCGCAGCTATAACGCTACAATATCGAATGCCCTACAGACTGTCTGGGCCCTGGTGCTTCACGCGTACACCGGCGACCCCGATGTGTGCTTTGGTTACCTGTCGTCAGGCCGAAGTCTGCCCATCGCTGGTGTCTCGGAAATCGTTGGACCCATGATGAACTTGCTGGTCTGCCGCGTGGGCGGCATCGACGGCAAGTCTCTCGGCGATCTACTGGGAGATATCAAAGACGACTTCGTCAACGCCTTACCACACCAGTGCTTCTCCATAGGCAAAGTTCAGCGGATTCTGGGCACGAGTGAGAGCAAGCTCTTCAACACGATCATGACCTCGTACTACTCGCCAGCCATGTCCAACGACAACAACCTTTTCAAGCTAGTAGCTTCACACAACGCCTCGGACTTTGACATTGTTCTCAAAGTGAAGTACTCCGACTCGGCCATCGACGTTCGGCTAGCCTATTCGGCTGCGACTCTCTCATTAACCATGGCCGAGAACCTCTCACACACCTTCTCCGCTATTCTCACGAGGCTGGTTAAAACCAGCGATCCAGGAAGCCCAGCCCAGGAAGCCACGGCCATCAGTCCCCAGGGCTTGCGTCAGGTCACGGAATGGAACACTCAGAACACATTTCCCGACGCCCCCTCAACTTGCGTTCATCAGCTCATTGAGGAGATGGCCCGACTCCAACCTGATGCGCCCGCCATCTTCGCCTGGGACGGAGAGATGACCTACAAAGACCTCGACGAAGCAGCGACCTCTGTGGCAAGTCACATCATCGACATCGGAATCGGACCAGGTGCATTCATCCCACTCTGTTTTGAGAAATCCAAGTGGTACTCCGTGGCACTACTGGCAGTCATGAAGAGCGGCAACGCTTTCGTCCCTCTGGACCTGTCAAATCCCACCACCAGAAAGCAGGAGATGTTGAAGCAAGTGGGCGTCTCGAAGGAATCGGGGGTAGTCATCTGCTCGCGCCAGTACGCGCAGGAGTTTGCAGACATTGCCGGATACGTGCTGGAGCTGAACCAGGAGCAGCTCTCCACCATCCGCTTCGAGCAGCCCACGCAACCGCCTCCGAGGGTCACCCCGCAAGACTCCGCCTACATCATCTTCACCTCGGGCTCGACCGGCACGCCCAAGGGCGTCGTCATCGAACACGGCTCGTACGCCTACGCCGCCCGGGCGCACAGCGCGGGGATCCAGATCGGCTCCGCGTCGCGCGTGCTGCAGTTCGCGTCGTACGGCTTCGACACGAGCATGGAGGACCACCTGACGACGTTTGCCGTGGGAGCCTGCATCTGCGTCCCGTCCGAAGACGACCGCCTCAGCTTGCCGGACCTGGCGGCGTTCGCCACGAGATCACATGCGAACTGGGCCCACTTGACGCCGTCGTTTGCTGAGATGCTGACCCCCCCGTTGATGCCGACGATGAGGACGATGGTCCTCGGTGGCGAGGCCATGTCGGGGAAGAATGTCCAGAACTGGGCGAACCCGGGCCGCACGAGACTCATTCAGGTCTACGGACCGTCCGAATGTTGTGTTACGAGTTCCATCAGCCCGGAGCTGAAACCCCACGGTGACCCGACGAACATCGGCTCGGCGGTTCCCGGATGTGCGACGTGGGTTGTCCGGCCTGACGAGCCAAACATCCTACAGGCCGTCGGCGCGGTGGGGGAGTTGCTGATGGAAGGACCGATTGTGGCTCAAGGCTACCTGAACAGTCCGCAGCAAACTGCCGACGCCTTCGTCAGCGGTCTGTCATGGGCGCCTGCGAAGCGGCTGTACAGAACTGGTGATCTTGTGAGGTACGACTCGGCAGGTCAGCTTCACTTTGTTGGGCGCAGGGACGGCCAGGTCAAGCTGCGCGGTCAGAGAATCGAGTTGGAAGAGATTGAGAGGCAGCTCGTTCTGGAACCACAAGTCCAACACTGCCTTGCACTCGTTCCCAAGTCGGGACCCTGCGCGAAGAGGTTGGTCGCTTTAGTCACGCTATCAGGGAGTGCATACTCGTCAAACCCGTCCACAATATCAACTCCCTCGACGTCTATACAGATACTAGATACGACGAGTTGGTCGGAGCACATCAGTCGTATGAGGGAATTCCTTCTCGACAGGATCCCGCCGTACATGAACCCGGAATTGTGGATCGTATTGAAGGCCATTCCCCGAAATTCATCTGGGAAACTGGACCGGAAGAGGGTGGCCAAGTATCTCGAGGCCATGACACAAGACCAGTATTCCAATTTGGTGCCTCGTATGGAAGATGACAGCTCGGAACGTGCAGGAAGCGAGACGGAGCTCCTTATCAGAGACATCTGGTGCGAGGTCTTGAACGTTCCTGTCGAGGAGATTAGATGGAACAGCTCTTTCTATTATCTCGGTAAGTTTACAATTTCCAAGTTCTTAGACGTCAGAGATGCAGCACTGACCAAGCTGTAGGCGGCGACTCCATATCCGCCATGACTGTCAGCAGCATGGCAAGGCAACAAAGAATCTCAATATCTGCTGCCGACGTACTTAGATACCGAACCATTGAACGGCTAGCAAAATCCGTTTCTCAAGCTGCAGAGGGCGTCTCAAAAGCTCTGGTCAACGGCGATGTACGCCTGGGGGAACCGTTTGACCTGTCTCCCATACAGCAACTTCACTTCCAGGCTTCTCCTGATGGTGATGGCCTCGACCAGCAAACCATTGTTGTTCAGGTTACCAAGAAGATGGACCAAGACACCCTGCTGAGCGGTATTGAGTCCCTTCTGGTCGCTCACCCTATGCTACGCGCGCGATTTGAACGTGTCGACGGCGACTGGAAGCAGAAGGTATCCGACTCCACCACACTCCAGAGCTGCCGTGTGAGGTTTCACGGCCGAGACCATGTCGACTACATCGTTGAATGTATCGGCGAGGCGAAGCGATCTCTGAACTTGATAGAGGGGCCGCTGGTTGGAGTTGACGTATTCGAAACCGCCCGCAGGACTTTGCTATCCATTACAATTCATCATCTGGTTGTTGACACGGTGTCTTGGCGAGTTTTGTTCCGGGAGCTGGAGAATTTCTTCCTTTTCGGAACAAGAGCAGAGCCCGAGACGACCCCATTCCAGTCATGGTGCCTGGCCCAGAAGCAGTACGCCTCAACTCTCAATATTCGCGATGTTTTGCCATCGTCCGAGCAAGTGCCAGCGACCGATTTGGCGTTTTGGAACATGGAAGACAGGGAGAACTGCTTCAAGCACTCCGTCACGCAAACATTTACCCTCGACTCGGAGTTCACCAAGTCACTATCCTCGACCCGCGACACGGCGAATTTCACGGCGCTCGATATCATGACCGCCGCCATCACGGAGTCGTTCCACGACATCTTTGGAAGGTCCCCTGCGGTTTTCATCGAAGGGCATGGCCGGGAGTCGTTTTCGTCACATGTGGACCCGTCAGACACGGTGGGATGGTTCACAACATTCTCGCCAGTCTTCACACAGCACCGAGGCACACTGGCGACTTTGAGCAACGTTTACGAGTTCCGGGAACACACACCTCTGAACGGGTTCTCTTACTTCGCATCACGGTTTTTCAATAAGAACGGTGTGGAAGCTTTCAAGGACTCGCATTGGCCAATGGAAATCACGCTCAACTACCTCGGAGCATTCCAACAGTTCGAGAGAGACGGCTCCCTCTTCAGGAGGTGCGACGACATGTTGCAAGATAAACTATCGGAGCTGAGGCGTCAACAGCGAGCCAACTCGACGAGATATGCCTTGATATCCATCATCGCAGTCACCAAGGATGACCAGATGACCATCGAAGTCGAGTGGAACTCTCAAATGAGCCAGCAAGACAAGCTCAAAGACTGGGTCACGCAGCTGGACCAGAGGATCAACCAAATCATTGCCCGGTTGACAACACCAGACGTCCCAGACTCCCCTGTCGAATATCTGCCGCCATCCGTTGCACTCCATCCGAAGAGGATGTCTTCTGTGCTCAGCATGGCTAATTCACGGTTCGGTCTTCAATCCAGTGAGATCGAGACCGTTTATCCATGCTCGCCGATCCAGGACAGTCTCATGCTGTCGCAGCTGAAGAAGCCAACCGACATATACAGCCAGCATTTTCTCTTCAAACTCTCGGGGACACCCTCGCTGAGCCCGGATAAGCTCTCCACTGCGTGGAAACGAGTTGTTGCCACCCACCCCATCCTGCGGACGATCTTCCTGGAACACAGCGACGGATCTTTCTTGCAGATTGTGCTGAAGTCGGTTGTGCCTGAAGTGGAAGTCTTGAAAGTCGAGAGCGAGGACGAAATCCCTAATCTTTGGGCCAAGCAGTCCGCATCATCCGGTCCCTCTCCATTGAGTGGAAAGCCTCTCCACAAGCTCCGTATCTACACGGCACAGGACGGGTCGGTCTACTGTTGCTTGGATAAGAACCACATCATCACCGACGGCGCGACTTCACGACTCCTCATTCGCAACTTCCTTGACGCTTACGAGGGCCGGGCAAGAGGTGATGTTTGCCCGTACTCCACGTACATCAAGTACACGTCGGATCAGGACATGGGGAAGATCACCCAATACTGGACTGAACACCTTGACGGGGCGGCCAGCTGTCAGTTCCCCAGGCTGTGTCAAGCAACGTTCTCACCGGGCAAGAACGTGGAATTCGCCCGCACGAGCTCCACGGTCTCGGAAAAGTCCACCCTAGAAGCAGCATGTCGAACCCTCGATGTCACTCTACCCGTCATCTTCCAAGCTGCATGGGGCGTGGTACTGGCCACATACCTCAACTCAGACGACGTCGTCTTTGGCCTCCTGTGCCACGGCAGGGATGTGCCCATCTCCGGTGCGCAGGAGATTGTTGGGCCGATGGCCAGCATCGTGCCCATCCGAGCTCGTCTCGCCTCCAAGACTCATGTGTCCGAAGTGATCAGTGCTTTAAGAGAGAACAGCATCGCACACCTATCTCGCCAGGCGATATCGCTTGCTCGCATCCAGCATGCAGTCAAGCGGAGCGGAGAGGCCACGTTCAACACGATTCTCAACTTCCAGAAGACCGGGGCTGCGTCGCTGTGGACCAACACCAAGGCCGAACTTCTGCATGCCCACGATACCAGTGAGGTGAGGCGTTTCACATTCTAGACTTATCATTGAGTGTTTGCTGACATATAGTCTTGAAAAAGTACGACATCGCGGTCTGTGTCACGGATGATGGAGGCCGACTTGAAATCACCATCGAGTCTCCGACGCACTTCATGTCCGAAACTCAGGCGCAACGGCTGTTGTCCGTCTACATCAACGCCGTCCACAGTATGATCCGCGACACAGACGCCACCATCGGAGAACTCAGTCTCGCCACCGAAGCAGACCAAGACCAGCTGCAGGAGTGGAACTCGGCCAATCTCGAAACCAGCAAGCGCTGCATCCACGAGATGATCTCGGAGACCACCCTGCGCCAGCCTTCAAGACCCGCGATCTCATCATGGGACGGAGAGATAACCTATGCGCAGCTAGATCTCTTGTCGACGAAGCTCGCCGCTCAGCTACAGGCTATGGGCGCCAGGCCCGAGGATGTCGTCGTCCTCTGCTTCGAAAAGTCTCTCTGGGCTGTAGTTGCCATGCTGGCTGTCGCGAAATCCGGGGCTTCGTTTGTTCACATCGATCCAAAGGGTGCGCCGAAGAGGACCGAGTTCGTCATCAAGCAGACCAAGTCGCGCATCGGCCTCGCGTCTCTCGAGCAGTACGACAATTTCGTGTCTCTCGTCGATACGATTCTCATCGTGAACAAGCCTTCGGTTATGGGACTGTCAACCCCGAATGCCAACGAAGTCCTGTCTTCCTCCGCGGAACCCATCAACACGCTCTACATCATTTTCACGTCTGGAACGACGGGCACGCCGAAGGGCGTCATGATTCAGCACAAGTCCTTCTGCTCGGCCGTCGTTGCAAACAG
Organism: Colletotrichum tropicicola; assembly: GCA_025962755.1. Taxonomy (NCBI): domain Eukaryota; kingdom Fungi; phylum Ascomycota; class Sordariomycetes; order Glomerellales; family Glomerellaceae; genus Colletotrichum; species Colletotrichum tropicicola. Next base: position 20,514 of record JAOWMA010000191.1, on the reverse strand, counting down.
GTCGGCCTTGCAGATCAAGGCGACCTCTCGCGTGCTCCAGTTCACCAATTATTGCTTCGACGCCTCGCTTGAAGAGATATTCACGGTACTGGTGGCCGGCGGGTGCATCTGCATTCCCTCCGAGAAAGAGCGCATGTCTGATATCCCTGGATTTGTTGCAAGAAAGAAGGTCAACTGGGCCGCGTTTACGCCTTCTTTCTTACGGACACTGGACCCGGCAGACCTGAAGTCGGTCAAATTCATTACCGTACACGCGGAACCCATGGGCCAGGATCTCGTCGCGCGGTGGGCAGACAAGATACACATGCGTCCAAGTTACGGGCCGACCGAGTGCTCTGTCACCAGCACCGTGGGCTCGCGATTCACTGTCGATACGGACGCGACCAACATCGGCTTCACTGTCGGTTGCCGAGGATGGGTCGTGCATCCGGACAACCATGACATCCTGATGCCTGTTGGCGCCATTGGAGAGCTGCTTCTTGATGGGCCGATCGTCGGCAAAGGTTACCTCAACGACGACGCCAAGACCGAGGCCGCATTCATTGATCCCCCTTCATGGGCAGCTCAATCGGAATCCATTTTCGGCAATGCGGACCAACGAAAGATGTACAAAACTGGCGACCTTGTGAGATTTGCCGAGGACGGCAGCTTGCTCATTCAACGGCGCAAAGACCACTCCCAAGTCAAGATCCGCGGCCAACGCGTCGAGCTTGGCGAGATCCAGCACCATCTCAACAATCTCGCAGGCACCATCCAGCACAGTATGGTGTTCGTGCCAAAGGCCGGCCTGCTCAAGGGCCGCCTAGTGGCCGTGGCAAGCTTGACGTCCCTTTCGGGAGGACTTGACACAGGCAACTACGGTGTTCAAGCCCTCAAGACAGTTGACAAGGAGGCCCTTGGCGATGAAGGTCGCCAAAAGGTTGGACGCACGTTGAACGAGATAACCTCGGCTCTGGAGAAGGAACTGCCTCAGTACATGATCCCGGAGACTTGGCTCATCGTTCAAAGTATTCCGGTGCAGCTTTCCTTGAAGTTGGATCGTCAAAGAGTGACTAGCTGGGTGGAGGAGCTTGACAAGACAACTCTCCAGTCAATCCTTGAGCTGAGCCAACACGAAGGTTCTCGCCAGCAAAGTGGCTCTGAAACCGAAGAAGCGATTCGGAAGATTTGGGGAGATGTTCTCGATATCGAGTCTGGTGAGTTTGAACCAATCCTAATGATGGCTGTGTTACGGCGATACTGATGTGAGCAGATCGCATTGCATTAGATCAATCCTTCTTCAGACTTGGAGGCGACTCTATCTACGGTAAGCGCCAGCCCGAGAGCAATGAGTCTCACCACAAACTAATATCCCGCCTTCCTAGCAATGCAAGTGATGCGACTTTGCAGGTCCGCAGGCTTCCAAATATCAACACAGGATGTCCTCGCCAACCCGACTATCCGGCAATTGGCACTCGTGGCCGCACCAACAGCACCCACAGAGTCCTCGATGCCAACACCTCCCCATTCTCCCGACGACACAGTGCACGTCTCGCCGTTCGCCAAGCACGTCTCCGACACGAGCAAGAACGTGGAGACCATCGTCCCGTGCTCGCCGTTCCAACAGAGGATGTATCGGGCCTTCCTTAAAAGACCGCAGAAGCCGTACTTGTTCAACAGTCTGGTCGCGTTGGAAGGCATGGACAACGTCTCCCCCATTGACGTCAACCGTCTCCTTCAAGCTTGGCAGCAGACGGTCGATCGACACGCCATCCTGCGGACCGTCTTCGTCCCGGATCCTGAGACTGACAAGGTACTCCAGAAGATCCTTAAGGGCTGCCGGGCAGACATTGCAATTTCGTCAGTTCAGTCAGAGTCAAGTGCCATCGTCCAGAGCAACCACCATCTCCGCGCCACCCGCTCGAGGTTGTTCAAGGACGATTCGCCGCCCTTGTCCGTCCGGCTCTTTGTCACGGCTGATCAGCGCGTCTACGTCCACTTCATCATGGGCCACATCCTGATAGACCATGTCAGCTTGGCCCACGTTTTCGCAGATTTCACAGCATTCTACCGGGGGCAGAACCCTGAGCCAGATACACCGGTGAAGACGTTTGACAAGTACATCCAGTACCTCAGCCGCGCACGAGACACAAACGCCAGCAACCAGTTCTGGATCGACACGCTCAAGGGTGTAAAGCCGTGGATGATCCCTCCAGAGTCTTGGGTGAATGAAAAGTCCGACCCGCACACAATGGGCTCGATCAACTTTTCACTGGAAATCACAGACGAGGTTCGAGGTTTTCTCCGGGGAGCCGGTGTCACATTATCGAATCTCCTCCAATTCACCTGGGCCGTGGCTTTGCATGTTTACACCGGCTATACTACAGTATGCTTCGGCCACTTGGTGTCTGACCGCGACATCGAACTGCCTCAGGCGGACGACATCGTCGGACCAATGTTGTCTGTGATGATTGCCCGAGCTGCTCTCGACGACTCCACCGTTCTGCTGGATGCGTTGCACAAGTTCCAAGAAGACAGCATCCGCAGCCTGCAGCACAAGACCTATGACTTGACGGAAGTGGAGCGACAGCTTGGGTGCGAAGACACGGGGCTCTTCACGACGCTGGTCAACTACCGCAAGGTCAAGTACTCAGGCGAGAGCGCGGATGTCAACTTCCGTTCCATTTGGAAACAGGATCCGCACGAGGTAAGAAGCGCATCTGGGATCGTTTTTCTGTGTTCATCTGCTAACGATACTGCAGCAATATCTGGTCTTGGCGTTCAACGAAGAGCCATCACGACTGGAAGCATCGCTGACGTATTACGAGTCTATTTTCTCGAGGCGGACTCTGGATACCTTGGCTGAGACGTATCGCCGCATTCTCCAGGTGTTGATGGGCGGCCCGCACCGCACAGTAGGGGATATGAAGACGGTTTTGACAGCATGATGAGAGGGAGCATGATGTTTAATTACGTAATTACATAGATCGTACATATTCACTCGGATTTATTACATGTAGCGTCAGCTCCCAGACTCAGCAATCTGGCGAGCAATCAGCTTTCTTCGTGGAAATAGTGTTGAAAGCCTGCGCAAAATCTGCCATATTTGAAAGTACTACAGCTTGAAGTAGCGCGATAAATGATATCACCAAGTATCAGAAATTGGTACTGGATGGCTGGCAACTCAACTGGAACCTGCGACTCCAGAAAGTCACGACCCAAGAACTCGAATAGAGCAGCCTCCGGGCGGGATTGCAACCCCGGCGAAAGGTTTCAAACCATTTCAGATGGAAAGTGATTCAACATTTCCAAGCCTCAAATCGTGACTAATGCCGCCGGCTCTCACATTGAGCTTCTCACTCAAGTGTGCCCAACGCTGCTATCCTGCAAATTCACACAGAGATGCCAAGCCCGAATCACCGCTACCACTCTTGGTGAAACGAAATAATACTATGATCACGCTTTCGGTGGAAAACTTCAATCCCGCCTTGCTCGAAAATTGAGGCGGCGGCTCCGTGTTGATCAAATACTTCGGACCGAAGTGGGTCCGCACGGCGGTCCGGAGCTTGAGTCCTCGGTCCGCACTCTCTCCCGGTATCAGCCAATGAGGGGAGGATGCGTTGCTGAGGCGCCGCCTCGTCGCGCCTCGAAGCGGAGCAAGTGAAGTGCCCTGATTCAGCGACTTCCGCCGGCCCTTCGTCTAGGATCACGTTTCCAATCTTGCCTTGGCTCTCTCGGATTGCCCACTACCCAGGATCTCTCGCCCAAGCCGTTCAGGGGCGACTAGCAGTAGGCCTGAGGTGGCCTTCCCCTCCCCAACACTATCGAGATTCTATACAACACTTTTCTGGCGATTTCTAGCCCTCTTGGTTCGGAGATATCATCCCGATACTCCACAACTCTCTCCAATTGATCCCCTTCTGCACATTTGTCGCCGTCGCGATGATGATGCCATCCGGTCCCAGCAAGAAAGAAGAAAAGTACTCCCTCCTCAAGGATGAGACGGAGGGAGAGTCGTGCGAAGAAGAGGCGTCGCGGTCGACCTCGGTCGACCAGGAAGCCGGCACCGTCCAAGTGAAGAGACAGCTCCGCGCGCCGTGGCAGTCGTTCGACCCGGCATGGAAGTCGTGGTACCTCTTCGTCCCCGCCGGCCTCATCTTCTTCATCCTCGCCGGGCTGGCGTTCTTCCCGTCCTGCGAGCCCTGCCGCAAGATCGACACGACCGGCTACGTCTGCGCGCCCAACGGCGCGATCCCCAAGATCGCCCGGGACAGAGGGTGCGAGTTCGACACCATGTCCTTCAAGTGGTGGCCCAAGGAGCCGTACCTCGACGCGGACAACCAGGCGCTGCTCAAGGACTTCCACAACGACGGCCCGTGGCACAGGTACTACGACAAGGGCGGCAAGCACGAGATCCCTCCCACCAGCGAGGTCCTCACCGCGGGCTGGGTGACGAGGAAGGAGCACACCTTCCACTGCATGTACACGCTCCGCCAGACCCATTTGTGGATGATGAAGGGCTACGATGCGCCGTGGAACTACACCCACACGATTCACTGCACCAAGTACTTGATGGACACCATTCTGGAGAACCCGCCCAAGGACTTTGATGATTTGACCGTTCACGGAACGCCGTGGCCGGAGCACCCCGATGTGGTAAGTTTCATTGCAAACGCTCAAATGTTTGTCAACAGAACTGACGGATATCTTCCAGGTCAAACCGTACTACCCTTGCAAGCAGGAGGGGTTGAGCTGTGAGTCGTGGTAATGTGTTTTGGGAGATGATGAGCGGTAGAAGGAGTCTGTACATCCATCAGCCAGCAGATTTTGAAGCGTCAGGCCAATGAACAGCGTAGTCACGCCCGTACTACACCACTCATTTTATAACTATTTGTGACATTGAAAAGCTCGGCGGGTCTGGTCTTATCGATGTAGTAAGTGGCGGCATAAGTATAAAGGCCGTTGCTGCGGGCGCATGCCTAGTGGTAAATGGGCAAGAATCAGGCGCAGTGTTGCGTCGTACTGTATCGGGAAGGGTTTAAAAACATGGTGCTTACTCTCTCGACGGCGCGATTAAGCAGACACGTGCAATAACATGAACAAGTCTCGGGGCAAGAAGATTTTTTAGCACCTCGTTGCATGCGAGTGAAGGATTGATACTCTGCCAGCCTCGCCACCATTCGTAGCAGTCCTCGTACGGGTCGATGTCAGACCTGCATGATGCAGGCGATTGAGATCCGGACGATCCCTCAGCAGGGCTGAGCACTTGGTTCATACCTTATGTACGAATGACACCCCGGGTATCGACCACGTTTCTGGGACGCTTCACTGACCAGCTTCTTGGAGATGAAAGCGCAACGAGCATTGACACAAGCGACGGTGGCCGGCACGAGTCAGATTCGGTCGTTCGATGCCACTTGCCAAATACTACGCCGTTCGATGCCAAGAGAACCGTGGACATTGGGTCCGCCGTCCAATAACTCAAATCCACTGGCACATACAACCCGAGCCGAGGTTCCTGACTATCCCAGGCTCGCAGCAAGCAACGGGAACCGAGATGCGACCTCAGATCTGTCGATGGACAAAAGGATGGTCTGCCAAGCCTCGGACGACCAGAACCAGACATCTCTGTCCCGGCAGCGAAAAATCTGTCTGCCCAACCTCTGCGGCCCTCTCACCAAGGGCCCGGTCGGGGTTGTCGATCGCAAGCAAGGGGAGAGGGAATTTGAGCAACTTGGGAGGCGCCAACAGTGAAATGGACGGATCCATGCATCTCAATTTATATTTATAGACCCAAACATTTCCCGCCAATGAAGAAGGTGGCATTCCGGCTTATGAGGGGTAAATTGTGGACCAAACATGGGGGTACGGCCACCTGAGGCTGTTTCTGAGTCTCGAGTACAGTGAAGCTTCTTGTCCTTTCGAGATCACCGACTCAGCGCCCAGCGTTTGCTTTTGCGATTGACGCTAACGACATCGCCTCGCCATCGGGGCTGGGGCCATTAGTGATCAAGATCAAATCACGCCGGCAGATGGGCGGTTGAGATTGGTGGCACGGCTTTCAGGGAGGCTCTGACGGAGTGACGGGCTCACACGTACGATTCTTGGGATATTAATTACCTTGCCGCTCCCTGCATGTCCTGAAAGGGGATCACAGCGGCTCCCAGGAGGTGAGGCCCCTCTTCGGTAAGTTCATCCGAATAATGCGAGTGGCTAGACGAAGAGACAAGGAAGACCCAGGAAGAGATCAGCAGTGCCCAGGCCCGCCGTGACGGGACCTGCAGGTCTGTTTGCTAATGCTCTACGAGTACGTGACTATCTATCTAGGTTGGCCTGGCCTCAACTCTAGCGGCGGGCTCTCACACGTAGGCAAAACAGAGAACCAAATTACGTCGCACGTCATAAGGAGACAGCGCCTGCAGCCGCGACGAGGCCCTCGTCCGGGGGCTCTGCCAATGACGAGATCCTTATTTGAAACGGCACGCCGGCGCGTGCTGTTGGCGCGCTTGGCACGAGATAGCGGACGGGTTTATTTCAAACATTCTAGCGGCCCCAAGGATGCGCATCCCGGGGTCGAGGCGGGTCTGCCGAAGACCGAGACCAACACGGAGAATCTCAAGCCCCCGGTCTGGCGCCAACGAACCCCGGCCCATCGGTATGCACCCCCTTGAGAAGACTCGAGATTAAGGAAACTCGCTTCTGTGGGGGCGCGTCGGTTGTGCATGAGTGCAGTTGCGTCTACGCGAGACTGAGGGCGAAAAGAGATATAACGTCGACAGAGGCTTCGTCGAGGCCGGCTCGGCTCCCTCTTTTTACCCTTCTGTTTGTTGAGCCGCATCTTCGCTGCATTCCTTCCTTTTCGAGTCACCGCTAGTACGGTGTTTTGTCATTCATTCTTTTCAACTTGTTGACCCTAGAGGTTAGCGTTCGTTCTCTCACAACCCTTGCCTTCGCTTTTGGACAACCTCCAAGCCATTCCTTCAACCCCCAAAACTCAAACCAAAACTCGAGATAAGAAGAAACAGTAGAAGCGACCCTCAAAATGCGCTACTCACTCTCGGGAGCCGCGGCCCTTCTCGGGCTCGCCGGGTCCGCCGCCGCCCAGCTCCGCGCTGAGGCTTACACCGACCCCCAGACCGGCATCGACTTCCAGCGTTACAAGCCGGCCAACTACCCGTACAGCTTCGGTATCGCCGTCCCCGAGACCATCGGCTCTGACTTCATTGGTCAGATGGTTGTCCCCATCTCCGAGAAGGGCAACTGGGGTGCCGTCTCGCTGAGGGGAGGCATGTTGAACGGCCTGCTCTTCGTCGCCTGGGCCGATGGCGAGGACATCAAGACGTCCTTCAGAATGGGCGGTGCCTACTCCAACCCCGACGTCTACACCGAGACCGAGGTCAGCGCGGTCCCCATCGCCAACGGTACCTTTGTCAACAGCACTCACTTCTCGTACACCTTCCTCTGCCAGGGCTGTGTTGTCGCCGAGAAGACGACTCTGACGAGCGCGTCCCCCATCCTCGGCTGGGCCTTCTCGGACACCAGCCCGACCACCCCCTCCGACGAGGCCAGCGCCCTCAACTACCACTCTGCCGGCTTCGGTCAGTTCGGTCTCGACATTGACGGAGCCAAGTCCGCCAAGTTCGCCGAGTGGTCCAAGTACGCCAAGGCCGTCGAGACCGCGCCCGTCCCCGGCAACGGCACCACCACCCCGGTCCCGGGCACCGGCAACGGCACCGTCACCCCGCCCACGACCTCCAACACCACCTACGATGTCATCGTCGTCGGCGGTGGCCCGGCCGGCATCATCGCCGCCGAGCGCATTGCCGAGTCCGGCGCCAGCGTCCTCCTCATCGAGCGTGGCCCGGCCAACACCGTCCCCCTGGGCTCCGACCTGGCCCTCCCCTGGAACGACACGCTGACCCCCTACGACATTCCCGCCCTCGGCAGCTCCATGACCACCCTGTCCGGCATCAAGCTCTGCAGCGACACGGCCTCCACTGCCGGCTGCCTGCTGGGAGGATCCAGCTCCATCAACGGCCTCAACTTCATCCACCCCCCTGAGCACGACTGGCAGCGCTGGCCCAAGGGCTGGAACTGGGCCGACGTCTCCAAGGCCGCCGGCCGTCTCTACGAGCGCAACCCCGGCACCACCGAGCCCTCGGACGACGGCAAGTACTACGACGACTACACCTACAAGGTCCTCTCCGGCCTCCTCGCCGGCAAGGGCTGGACCGAGGTCGACTCCATCGAGTCCCCCAACGAGAAGAAGGCCGTCTTCTCCCGCCCCTCGTGGTCCATCAAGGACAACCTGCGTGCCGGCCCGGCCCGCACCTACATGCCCTTCGCCCAGCAGCTGCCCAACTTCACCCTCAAGCTCGAGACCAAGGTGATCCAGGTTATCCGCACCGGCAGCACCATCACCGGTGTCCTCACCCAGGCCGCCGACGGCAGCACCCAGATCATCAAGGTCAACCAGGGCGGCAAGGTCGTCCTCGCCGCCGGCGCCATGTCCTCCCCCCGCATCCTCTGGAACTCGGGCATCGGCCGCGCCGACGCCCTCGCCATCGTCCAGGAGGGCGCCTCCAAGACCGGCGTCACCCTGCCCGACGAGGCGGACTGGATCGACCTGCCCGTCGGCCACCACCTCCAGGACCACGCCCAGGTCATGCTCCAGTTCAACTCCAACTCCAACTTCACCGCCTACGCCTTCAACGCCATCGCCAGCAACCCCGTCCCCGCCGACCTGGACCTCTACAAGCAGGGCTCCGGCCCCATCACCCAGGCCGCCCAGCGCATGCACCTCTGGACCTCGGCCGAGGGCGCCGACGGCCGCACGCGGTACCTCCAGGGCACCGCCAGCGCCATGGCGAGCGGCATCATCACCGTCCGCACGTTCCTGACCCACGGCACCAGCACCGTCGGCGAGCTCGGCATCACCGCCGGCGGCAACACCGTCCTCAACACCAAGCCCTGGCTCATCGACGCCGAGGACCGCAAGGCCATGTCCGACTTCGTCCAGTGGTGGCTCGACCTCACCAGCGGCGGCAACTCCACGCTCAAGTACGTCACCCCCGGCGCCACCCCGGACGACATCATCAGCACCAAGATGATCTCGGGCGACCACTGGGTCGGCAGCGCCAAGATGGGTCTCGACGACGGCCGCCGGGGCAACGGCACCGCCGTCGTCGACCTCGACACCAGGGTCTACGGCACCGACAACCTCTTCGTCGTCGACGCCTCCATCCACCCGGACCTGCCCACCGGCAACACCCAGTCCATCATCATGATCACGGCCGAGCACGCCGCCGAGAAGATCGCCGCCTTCGCCGTCTCCGGCTCCAACTCCACCGCCCCGGCCCAGGAGAACTGCGCCAGGTCCGTCAAGAGATCGGCCCGCCAGCCCATGCGCTTCAGACGCCACGCCCACCTTCACTAGACGGGGTGGCCCTCAAGTGCTGAGGGGACACCTTTTGGGCGGACGGTGGTTCAACTGATGAGGTTGAGGACCCTCCCGAGCCATTTCAACGTATATGTTTCCTTCTAGACTATGTACAAAGTTTTCTTCCGTAAATAAATCACTTCATGACTTGACGTCGTACTACGTTTGCTTTTGATGTCCCGACTTTGATCTATTGTGTTGGGATGCCTCACTCAGCGTTTTGAACCGATGTGATTACTCACAGGCCTTAAACATCTACATCCATGGATGTCTCCGGTGGACTCAACCATGACCTTACAGCGAAGAGTTGTAAGTTTTGGTTTACGACAGTGCTCACAATCTGAACTTATCGCTTTCTCACTTATTGTTTTCCCCTTTCAATGAGTTGCCAACGGGCTTAGTCGTCCCACTCCTTACAACGTTCCTTCGCGAGGAGACATCAATGTGTAACTTGGGAGACAGACCCAGCACATCTAAATTGCTCTGCTGCGAATCCTGGGACTCAGATACAATTCAATAGACACGTAGGACCACAAGGAAGCTAATTCAAATGGATGTTATGATTCATCTCACCTCTCCCCAGGCTCCGGTATCAAGACTACAGGATCGCTCTTTCTGTGCGATGAATTCTTATACTTCTTTTTTATACACAAAGATCAATTTGCAAAATTTGTCTCACAGCATGAGTCGCCCGTGCGTAAGAACTCTCATTCCTACTGCCGGACATACTGAACGATAGGTTAAAGACTCCGATCTCAGGTCCTGCGACGATAGTTTCCTCCATAAATCATCAAAACCCAATTAGCAGAGCAAGTAGTCAATATTGACAAGTCAAAACATTGTCACCGCAGAGGACCTCAGTGTATCGACCTGCCGACTTTCGCGCAGCAGTGATTCCAGTCCAGACCGCCGAAGGGGCCCGATGCGTTGTTACGTACATAAGAGGACGCAATAAGATTCACTATTCATGAAAGTTTTGTAGCCTTTGTTCTTGAAAACATGCCGGCAAGCAGTTTAGATTCCCAATCTTCTCTCTTTCACTCTGGCGCATTCAGTCTGCCTCACCCACATGGATGGCCGTCTGAGCATGATTCTCTTCAAACGACTCTAAATTTTCAACCCAGCCTTTCGAGATTTCACATAGACTAGAAGTAGCGCTCTTCAGGCTTGCAGATATTATGGTTGTGAGTCTGGTTGAAGAGGATTCCTCTCAATGTGTGTTCAATGTGCTATGTTGGGACGTATGCTGGACCTCACAAAAAAATGAGGCAAGAGCGTGCTCTCCTGCGTGAAACTAATGTGACACTGAAATATCGTTAGCTAGGTAATGAGAAATGTGAGAAAATTAGAATTCAAATGAGTTTCGTGAGTTGATCTGTTGGGTGAGTAAGGATGAGAACATTAGTGCCTGACTTGACGACATTTTGAATTGGGCATGCATGTACCCATCTGGAAACGTCAGGTCATGCGTGTTTGCCGACAATTGATAACACTGATCACATGAGGTCGTGATTCCACCTTGAGTTGGACTGTTGACATTCCTGGTCTCGCTTCATAGCACAAGCATTCTGATCGTCAAGCATAATATATTATCATTAGAATTAAATGATGCGATGCTGGCCACCTCGAACGACAGACAGCAACGACTGTTTACTGCTTCGCGTCAGCGATGATACGCTCAGCCGCAATCTCGGCAATGCCGTACACGGCCGTCTGAATGTGGGCAGAAACGAGAAGGGGAATGACACTAGCATCGACAACGCGGAGGTTCGAAGTACCGTACACCTTCAAGTTGGCGTCGACGACACCGCCGTCCTCCTTGGGCAGCATCGAGCAGGTGCCGACGGGGTGGAAGATGCTGAGCGTGGTGTTGAGCGCAAACTCCCTCCACTGCGCATCGGTCTGGACGACATCCAGACCGGGCTCGTACTCGTTCTCCCAGAGAGACCTCATGGGCTCGGTGGTGGCGATCTTGCGACAGTACTTGATGGCCTGAACGGCGGCCTCGAGGTCGTGCTCGTGGGCGAAGTAGTCGGGGTTAATGATGGGCTTGCCCGTCTTGTCGGCCGGGTTGATGTGGATGTTGCCGCGGCTCATGGGGTGCATGATGGCCGCGATCAGAGTGAAGAAACCCTTGCCAAAGAGAGACGAGGTCGAGGCCGGGTATCCCTTGACGCCCGTGTAACCGTCGGAGAAGATGACCTCGAGCTGAGGGATGGAGGCGTCGGTCATGAACTCGAGCTTCTTCTGGTCCACGACGCTGGGGTCCTCGCCGGCGGCCTCCTTGGCGAGGGCCACCATCTGCGAGTCGTTGCCGAGGGCTTGCGCCCAGGTGGTGAAGGTGTAACCGCTGCCGGTGTAGTCGTACAGAGACACCTCGCCGGCGTTCCAGAGCGCCAACTGCTCGGCGGCGTACGTGGCGTTGCTGCGGAGGATGTCGAAGGAGGTGTACTCGGGCTTCAGCTGATAGGAGCTCTGGATGCGCAGGTGGTCCTGCAGATTCTCGCCGACGCCAGGGAGGTCAATGACCTGTTCGACGCCGGCAGCCTCGAGGACAGAAGCCTGGCCGATTCCGGACAGCTCAAGAAGGCCAGGGCTCTGAATGGAGCCGGCGGACAGGACGACCTCCTTGTTGGCTCCGATGACGGTTCCATCCTGCAGAGTGACTCCGGTGGCCTGCTGCACGTCTCCCACCTTTCGGAGGTTGACCTTGGCGACGGTGGTGTCGGGGAGAATCACGAGGTTGGAACCGGCGATGGGGACGTAGGCGTTGGCGCTGTAAGAGCGGTTGTAGTGCGTGGGGTCGATGCAGCTGGGCTGGTACATGACGCCAAGGGGGTTTCCACCCAGAGACTCCAGGTTGGTCTCGATGCCCAGGGCGTTCATGGTCGGGATCCAGGACTCCTGGTGCTCGGGGATAATCCGGTTGATGACGGCCTTGACGGGCCCGCTGTCACCAACGCCCGCAGAGCCGTAGGTGTCGGTGTTGATGCCGGTGAAGTTCTCCGACTTCTTCATGGCGGCGATCATGGTCTCCCAGTTCCAACCGGGGTTGCCGAGGGCCTCCCAGCTGTCATACTCGACGGCGGCAGAGCGGTCGTAGGACATGAGGTTGAGGGCGGAGCTGCCCCCGAGCACCTTGCCGCGGTTCACGGAGAAGACGCGGTTGTTGACGTGCGGCTGCGGCACGGTGGTGAAGTTCCAGTCGTACTTGGTCGCTAGCGTCGAGCCCTTCATGCCGGGGACGTTGATCTTGGGCTCGTCCCATGCCGCGGGGCCGGCCTCGACGAGGAGGATCTTCGAGTCAGGGAGGCCCTCGCTCAGGCGCGCAGCCACGGCTACACCGGCGGTACCGCCGCCCACGACGATCTGGTTGAGGGGGTCAGTGAACCTGTGTCAAGCTCATCGGCGCTACAGGCCGCAATCAAAGTGAGGCCATAGCGGAAGGATCGAACCCCGTAAAGAAAGCTACCACAGATCTCGAAATGGAAAACTTCCAGGTTTACACTTACATAATCGTAGGTTTCTCCATAGGGCTGCGGCGCAGGAGCGGCGCAGACATGGGCCGCGAGGGCCGAGGCGAGGGTGAGACTCGACTTCACAAGCATGGCTAAGACGGTTGCAGGCCGGCGAGCGATCTCCTTTCCCACAATGGAACCCGAGGGATAAGGTTTGGGAGTCCCACGATCACGGAGGACAAACGGGGAAACGCGAAAGATCAAACGGCAATGTGGGTGATGTCTGCACGTCAGGCCTCCTGGAAACACTCTCACACGCACTCCTGGGTGACACAACTCGGGTTGGGAGGAAACGGTGGCGTGCCTAGTCCTTGCATCAAATTACATGCAGGAAGACGAAAGAAGGGCTGCCTTCGACCTTTTTGTAAGTCCCACAGAACAGCGAATAGAAGCCGCAATTCGATAGTACGGATATTAATCCCTCGCAGGGCTTCTCGCCCATTCAAAATGTGCTGATCATAAGCCACGCGGCCCAGCAAATATCCTAGTCTCCGCCCCAGGTCGCCGTCCGCCAAGTTCAACAGCACCAGGGCCATTGTCGGTGGGGTGCCGAGCATCTCCAAGTGTCTGCTGCACTAGTACTGCATAGAGTATGTATGGCCCGACTAAGACGGGGAAAGCTGGGGGGCGGCACGGCAGACGGTGGTAAGCGCTTGGTAAGACGCGGACTACGGACGCGACGGAGGCCGGTCTAACGCATGCTTGGGAACATGCGAGCTGTCTTCGCCTACCCCAAAGAATGAGGAGAAAGAGAAAGGGAACTGAGGCTGAGGGGAAACAGTTGGAGGAGCAGAGTCTTGTGCTTGGCCGGCTCGACGGATAGAGACGAACAAGACCCCTTGCCGGCGGCCTGGCTGCGCCCGGCCATGTCACCGTGCCATCGACGTTTCTCTTCCGGCGGGAACCGTTGCCAATGCGGAGCTGCGCCGGCCGGACGTTGTCCCGCGGAAGGGTTCATGACTCAAGGATGCCCCTGCGAGCCCCGTTCGACAACTCGACCTGTCCCTGTCTGGGCGAATCACCCGTCTTAGTCAATAATGAACAATTCCACCATAACCCCACGTCTTCAGGTGTTGACAACGGGCTGTGCCGGCTCTCCCCCGTCTCCTCGAGTTTTTCGTCTGGGAGCTCGACCCTCAGAGCGAACTGGGTTCCCCTGGGATCCCCCTGACATCCGCGACGTTGTCTCCCATTAAACTCGGGCACCTCCCTCGACCCGCCCGAAACCTTCGTCTTCCGTCCGCGGGATGGGCTCCAAAGCAGATGCCACCCAGCCAAGTTGATATGCTTCTAGTCCTGAGTCCCGGTCTGTCTCATGGGACATCGCCCACAGGGTCTTGTCGATGTGAGAGTTGACGGGAGGATCGGGTTGGCAAAGTCAAAATGAGAAGATGATCGTCGTCGAGATGCCTCGAAGCAGCCCAACAGCCCTGCCTGGTCATATTGGCAAAATCCACAAATCTGGAAATCATGTTGCCCCTTGCGGCACATTGCGCAACAGCCCACGGCTCTTCGTCCCTGTCAGATGTGCAGCCGCGGCGCAGGAGGAGTCCACATCAGCCCGGGGTTGCTAACGAATTGTCTTCAGCAGAGCCAACAGCCATGGAGGCCACTCCAACTCAATTTGCGCCCGGGAAAAAGCTGGGAGGGAGGGAGGATGTCGCGCAAGAGGCGCCAAGGTCCGACGAGGTCTTGTCACTCTGCTGCCCTCCTCACCTCCCGGCCTTCCACAATACGAGACTCGGGCGAGATCCTTTCTCCCAGGGTCTGTCTCTCCGGTGAGACACACCTTTGCCTCGTACAGACACATAATAGAGACACTCACACCACGCGTGCCTCCTCCGTAGCCACGCCACGGTCCTAGCCCTCCGCACTGGCACGCAATATCACTTCCGAGGCTGTGGAACATTACACACAACTCAGAGTCCAGACGCCTTGGACGAGGGAGACAACCTGCCACCGACACCACCCAGCGCAACAGCTCCGAAGCATCGTGGCCACCCTCTCGCGAGGCATGCGGGATGAACAGGTTGGGTCTCGCCCATCTGAGACATATGCGCCGTGTGTTTTGACATCCTCCTCGCGCGGAACAAAAGAGACCACCTCCTCTGGGCCTTGCGCGCGCATGCAGGCTGTGCGGGCTTGTTGATGACCTGCATCTGGCTCTTGGATACTCCTCTTTCGTCGCAGCTCTCTTAAGACGGCCAAACGTCCTCCCCCCCGTTCCCGCTTCCTACCTACGGATAGCGTCCCCGTACAAAGTCCGGGGCAGGACGAGCTGTCATCTCAAAGCAGATCTTGGCGATCGTCGTCGCCTTTGCCCTGTGCAAAACCGGGCTACATTACACCAGCAGCAGAGCCCAGCACCGCCGCCGTGGGTCTCTCCCGCGCGCCTCCTTCTTCTTAATTTCATACATTTATCTCTAGCGCATGGCCCAGCTCCGGGAGCGCACAACCCTCGTTCCTTGCTGCTGGTCATCAGGCTACTAGGTCTGACACAACTTCAACTTCTCGTCGGCCCGTCGTCAGTCGTCATCAGCCATGATGGCGCCCGTCGTCCCGCGTGACACACTGCCGCCGGACGAGAACGTCAACCCGATCCTCCTGGGCATCTCCGGCGTGCTCGTCTTCTTCGTCATCCTCACCACGCTGCTGCGCCTCTACGTGCGCTTCTCGCTGCGACATCTGGGATGGGACGACTACCTCATGGCCGTCACCGCCAGCCTCGGCATCGTCAGGTTCGGCGTCCAGTGTGCGCAGGGCGCAAGCGGGAACGGGAGGCATAGGGTGTACATCTCGACCGAGGACTACGTCAACAACAACATGCTGGGCTGGTTCGGGCAGATTCTCCTCTTCGTCAGCATTTGCCTGCTCAAGTGCTCCATCATGCTGCTGCTCCTGCGAATCAAGGACTCGAGCAGGCTGAAATATTTCCTCTGGGTCGTCATGGGCGGCCTGGTCGTCACCAACTTTGGCGTCATTGTCATTCTGCTGGCCGAGTGCGATCCCGTCGAGGCGTACTGGACAGGGGTTGGCAACTGCTGGAATGCCAAGGTCCGCATCTACGCCATCTATTTGACGATATGTGAGTTGACAACAACTGGTTCGTGGTAAGAGAAGCCACTAATGGTGACGTGTCTTAGCTTACTCTGTCATGACCGACTTGCTGTGCTCGTTGCTGCCTCTTGTCGTCGTCTGGCAAGTCCGCATCCCGTTGACAACAAAGTTGTCTGTTGGCGGACTGATGAGTCTCGGGCTCATGTAAGTCCTTCCGTCTGTTCCAGATGAAGCGCATGCTGACTCTCTTTCAGCGCAACTGGCTTTGGTATTGCGCGAGCAGCGTCACTTGGCTTGGTCACGACCGACCTCAGTTGTGCGTATTGGATAACACCGCCCTCAACCCCCGCAGCAACTAATTCTTGTCAGACGTCTACGCCGTAACCGCGATCTGGTCCAACCTCGAGCTTTACCTTGGAATCATTGCGGGAAATCTCGCCCTGTCACGCTCAATCTTCTTCTACTTCTTCGGAGAGAAGCCGCCACCGTTGCATCCCTCAGCATACGCAAACTCCTACGTGAACTCCCAGTCTCGGTCCGCGTACATCAACAGCAGGCTACGCGGCGACACGACCGGCCCCACGGACACGTACATTCACTCCGAAAGACGACCCTCTGTCTCGAAAAGCGACCACAGCGATATCCCGTTAGAGCCCGGGATCCAGAAGAGGACCGAGTTTTGGATTTCAGAGGAGGACGCCGACAGCGACGCATCCGCGGGGAGGACGGCGAAACAGATGCCGCACGCGTTATGAGGCGGGATGGCCGTCGAATTACTCAGGAACACGCAGCTCGAGGAGGAGCTTCAGCATGCTACGGTGTTTAGGGGGGGAGGAAGCCTCGCGCAAAAACGCACCGCACGCCATCAGATACCCGGCAGGGGGAGGCTGTACCGCCGACCACTTTCTGCCCTGGAATTGCTCTGTTATGCGTTTGATGTTGGTCCGATACTACCACGATGGATAATGATAATGAGAAGCCCGGTTATCTCGCACCCGCGACAGGTCCCCATCATGTGATACCCTCGCTCGACGGTCCAGCGACGACGATCTTGCGCCCTTGCTATGGAGCCCTTCGCCCTTGTTTTCGAGCCCATTCGCCGTTGGACGGTTGGAGCACGTCGCATTCAAGACGTGTCTCCGCCGTCAAAGCGTCTGCGTATGTGCCTTTTATCCACTTTGGCGAATAGTATGCCTCTTTTTGCGTAATCCAAAGGTTGAGAATCCTGGTCCGAAGACTCTAGTGTGCCCGTGAGAGCTGTCAGACGGGGCCGAAGTGGGCTGGCAAAAGGCACCAAAATGATCTGAGCGCAGCACCTTTCGAGACGCTTGACGGCCGGCCAACACACCCGAATAGTGGCAACTTGCTGCCAGGGCAGACAGGAAGGGGGAGGCTTTGCTGTGCCCCATCAGTTCTTCAGCGAATGCGCGCATCAATTTCCCGGGTTTCCCGCAGCCCTCGCATGCGCCGGGTGATGAGAGAACCAACAGCCGGCAGGTTTCGGGGCTGCGACCTGCAGGGTCTCTCTTGTCTCCTCTCTTCCTCTCTCTCTCTCTGTAGCCTGCGGCGCGGGCGGCCTTTGCCCTCTATGTGGAAAGGGGACCAGACAAACCCACCCGCCTCACCCGGACGCGAGACAGGGATCTCGTAGCAGGGCTGCAAGGAACCGGGTTTTGCCAAGTCGAGACTGAGGTTGCAGCGTGTAGGGATAGGGGCGCCAGCCATGCCACGGCCCCCGCGGACTCGGCTCGATTCAAGAAGTTGGTTTGGTGCGTCCGTCGAGATAGCCGGGCAGCGACTGGAGCGCCGTGGGCCAAATGCGAGGCGGCGTCGATATCGAAAGTTCATCTCGACGTGGTTATATTGCGGCCTTTCCATACGGTCGGCGTCATGGAGCTTGCCGCCAGAGCTAAACAACGTAACACCTTCATCTCATGTATTGCGCGTGAGTTGCACTGATGCGGCCTTGTACATGAAGCTAAAGGCTAATTGAGAGCGCTTGGAACTGAAAGGTGGTATGTGCCTGAGTTAATAGTGCCGACTGATGTGTAAGTCGTCCTAAGTCCGACATTATGGATAGGCATGTAGTGCTGGCGGATGAGTGCCGACACAGATTTCCCGACGTAGTCTGTCACATATGCCAAGGGCAATCAATAACTAGACGTGCTATCGGATTTCCGCCGGTCGCTCCGCGAGTGTGAAATGGACGACAACGAAATGCCTCTGGTCAGTTTCATATGTTTCGACACGCCACATACACAGCGCGAAGTAGGTTATTGACCACAGACGTGCAGCGGAAACCCAAATTCTACCCCGCCCTGAGCCTGGATCGCGATACCGAGCAGGCCTGAAGATTATCTTGCAGTCTATCTAAACGTCCGAACCATTCGACGAAAGCCAAACGGTGCTTTCCATGCCGGGATTGCGTAGCCTCGAGCTTCCCACCAGTACGACGAGAGACGCCTGTCGAAACACCACGGCTCCTTGGCTGGAGGTCGTTTCGTTTCTACGCCCACAGATACTGTCGATCCCACACAGAAAACAGCCACGCTCTTTTCTCTGAGTCCTGGGCAATGTATGACAGACGCAGGAACGAACACGCATTCTGCAGTAGACATTGTGACTTAACAAGCAAAAAGGATGCGCCGAGGGGGAATCGAACCCCCGGCTCCCCGACGCTGCTGGATGGCAACGGAGAATTTTACCACTAAACCATCGGCGCGCTGCCACGGAAATTTTATAATCCGAATCCGACGACAACAGTAAGCCAAGTTGTGTATATCATAAGGAATACAAGCTTCGCTTGCGTAGAAAAAAGGCTCTCAGAACTTAATAACTAGATAAGAGTAAAAAAAAAAAAAGTAAGTCTTTTATTTCCTAGTTATTACTAAAAAAAAAAATAAGTAGATAAAGAATAGAAGGGAGATTTAATAGTAGTTAATAAAGATTAATAATAGTTTTATACTATTATTATAATTATTAGTCTTAGTTTATTTTTTTTTATAAAAAAAGAAGAGTAAACTAATAGTAATATATAAAATATATAGTATTTTATAAACCTGTATAGTGTAGTGGTATGCGCCTAGCAGGCCTTTGCGTTATCTAAACGTATGGGCGTTAGTTCGATCCTAACTATAGAAACCCCTTTTTCTCTCTTCTAATTAGTTAAGGACCTACTATATATATAAACCCCTCTCTCCTAAGAGACCTATATATATAGTAGGACACTACTAGTCTTTAGCTAATTATTATATAGTATTATATATACGTACGTATCGTCTACTTAATTATATATTACGTAATATAGTTTAAGTTTTCTTTTTATAAAGGGTTTTTTAGTAGTGTATTACTTAGTATTAAGTATTAGTATAGAGTATTAGAGCCTTAAGCCCCCGTATAGAGTAAACAGAGGGGGAAGTACCCTCATACCTACCATCATAAAAAAAAAAATTAAGTTTATATTTAATTTTATACTTTTTATTATAGTTTATTTTAAATAAAAAATATATTTGTATATATAGTAGTAGGTATAAGGGTATTTCTCCCTCTGTTTACTCTATACTAGAGGGCTTAAGGCCCTACTAATTACTCTATACTAATACTCAATACTAAGTAATACGCTGCTGAGAAACCCTTTATAGGAAGAAAACTCAGGCTATATTACGTAATACACGATTAAGCAGATAATACGCGCGCACACAATACTATATAATAATTAGCTAGAGGCCACTGGTGTTTTACTATATATATAGGTCTCTTAAGAAAGAGAGGCCTATATACACAGTAGGTCCTTAACTAATTAGAAGAGAGAAAAAGGGGTTCCTATAGTTAGGATCGAACTGACGCCTATACATTTAGATAACGTATAGGCCTGTTAGGTATATACCACTGCGCCATACAGGTATATCTCTAAGTTTATAAAAAGTCTAATTAAGTTTAATATATTTATTTAGTTATTTAAAGTCTTTAATTAATTTATAAAAAATTAATAAAGTATTTAAGTTAAGACTAATATTTAAAAATATCCTATATAGTGCAGTGGTATGCGCCTGGTAGGCCTGTGCGTCACTCAAACGCACAGGCGTCAGTTTGATTCTAGCTATAGAAACTCTTTTTTCCTCTCTTCTAATTAGTTAAGGACCTAATATATATATAGCCCCCCCTTTTTTAAGAGACCTATACATACAGTAGGGTACTAACGGCCTCTAACTAATTATTATATAGTATTATATATATATATATATTATCTGTCTAATTATGTATTATGTAATACTGTTAGATTGAGCGGTGGCTAGGGTGCGCGCGAAGTACAGGATTTACGGTCTCTAGCGTGGAATAAACGATTAATTCACAGTAGAGTATTTAGTAGGGCCTCCCCTAAGTGAAGAGTAAAGTCTTTACACTCGTACGAATAAGAGTATATAGTACAAATATAATATATAATAAATAAGTATTAATATATACTTAAAAAACCTTTAATTTAATAATTAATAATCTAATCGGTCTACTTATAGTTATTAC